>JACBYL010000044.1:0-70377 GCA_015266385.1 Trichoderma oligosporum | reverse complement strand
CACCCCCCAAAAAAAAGTTGAATGAAAACTAGACGCCACCAGAGTTCCCATTCTGTATGGAAGATTCCGATGGTTTGTTCCATATGAAAGTAATAAAACACACACACACACACACACACACACAACACACACACACACACACACACACACACACACACACACACACACAAACTTTCCACTGCGTATATTGAAATCTGCCCTCCCAACGACATCAACTTTTCATCAACGTTGCTAACAACTCGGTAAGACTCCATTTGAGAATCAAATCATCAATCTTGCAAACTAAATTTCTTCAGCTCCAGCGCTTAGGGGTATTTTCTTCGCAATTTTTTATCTCGACGTCTTGTTTGACGTTCAAATGGGTATATAAGCGAATGTCACTCATCAAGATTGACATCACAGAATTCAATAGGCGAAAAATGACTCATAAACAGGTGGCGATCAACGACAAACAACAACGATAGGGAAGAAAAGTTTACGAAAACAAGAGGAAATCAGACAGAACAAGAAAACAGAGAGTAACAAGCAGAAAGAGGAAACGTGCCTACATCTCTAGCGAACAAAAGGCTAGATGTGTAATTTTGGACGTTCCGGGGTATATCCAGCCGGGGGAAAAAGGGGGGGGGAAGGGGGGGAAGGGGGGGGGAAGGGGGGTATTTTTCGCATTGAGGGGGGAGTCTAATTCGGCAAAGTCTAACGGAAAGGCCCAAGGGGGCCGGGGTATCCTGAATTCATAGAGTGTGAAGTAGAAGGTCGCCCGCTATCACCAGACGCGCGGGTAGTGTGACGTGAAGCGATGATGTCTTTCGGAAGGGGGATGGTTAACTTGCTGTCGAAGTGGTGGTTGCTGAGAGGACGAGCCCAAGGATTTTCATCGTCAGCAAGATTGACGCCACTGTCGTTCCATGGGTTTCGATCGGCGTTGAAGCTGCGAGTCGACTCGATCGAGATAAGTGACGACTTAGAGACGTTGGCGGAGCCCTTGAAGAAGCTGCCTGTTGCGGAGTGTGAGCTATTCTTTCTTCGGTCCAAGAACGAGGAGATGGATGTCATGCTTCCAGGCCTCCTGAGACGATCAAGTATGCTGCTGCGTTCTCGGGCAATGTCGGCATTGAACGCAGTCTTGATCGGAGAATCGCTAGCGGCCGAAGCGGGGGCATGCTGAAGGAGCTTCGAGTCAAAGTACTGAAGCGTATCCTCGAACGAATCAGACTTGGGACGAGGGATAGAACCTTTGACGATATCAGCATCGACATTTGCGGTAGCAAACTGCGCAAGCAAAAAGTCAATCGCATCTCGGAGACCTCCTGCATTATTACGCGTGAATCCCCAGAGAAGGGTAGCAGTTGGAGAGCCATCTTCAGTGGTCTCATCAGGGTTCTGGTGAACAGTAACTTCCACCTCATACTGGTTCTTCAGCTTAGGGACAAGATCATGCGCAAACTCAGGAGACTCCAAGAATTTGACCAATTTAGTGCTACGAGCAAGCACCAGTTCATGCCTGTCAGGGACCATGCCAAGAAATTCGTCAACGCAGTGAGGCACCTGCCACTGAGGGCCAGTAACAGTAACTTCGTCACTTGCTTGCTCAGTACTAGGAAAGTTGATTTTGCAATTGTACTTTTGCTCAAGCTCATCAATCTCCGAAAGACGAGCAATCAGTTCGCGGTGGTATAAGCGATCAACGCTTACAATCTGAGAAGTATACTCAGAGTCCTATGCAACGGCAAACATATGCATTGTTAGAATCAGAATACTCGTTACTCGTGCCATATATTAATTTGTATTTAGGGCGGCCTACCGCTCGATCAACCATTTCAAGAATCTCGTTCTTGACAGCATCTAGATTTTGGGCATTGCGAGCCGGGGTACGGCAGATGACATTGTCGACTTTGATATCATCATCCTCGCGTCCCATTCCGCCTAAAATTGATCGTTAGTAACATTTCCTAAATTATATATATGAAAAAAAAAAAAAAAAAAAAAAAAAAAAAAAAAAATAAAAAAAAAAAAAAAAAAAAAAAAAAAAAAAAAGAATTTCAAATGAGGTACCACTATTTTTACCTCTATCCATAGCATTGGAGAATTTAACAAAGACGGAATGCTTTTTCATGATACGCTGGATGTGCTGGCCGCCAATGCCAATAATACGCTTGTGATACTGATCTGGGACATGGAAAGAGATGGATGCTGGCATCTCTTGCTCAACCAAGGTCAGGCCTTGCTTCATGGAGTCGTAGGTAGCAGCCATGACGTCAATATTGAAGTTGTATTCATTGAAGCCATCAAAAATGATCTGAACGTTGCCTTGAGAAAAGTGTATGTTAGCCCAAGTATAAGCAACGGAAGAGCCTAGCCGATATAAGGGGCTATGACCACCTACTTTGTCCCATAATTTTATTGATCTTGCCGTTCTTTTTACCACTAACAAATTCCTTATGCTCATTTGCAAGCTCAATCTTAACTCGAATTTGATACTGCGAAAGAGTGGCAAATTTGAGCTCGGATATAACAGCCAAGGCAGATTTGACTGAATCATCAGCACCAGTAACAGTAAAAGATGCTTTGTCAAATGACACCTCAGCATCAGAATTTGCGCAAATATCTGCGAGCATGGTGTGGACGTCGAGGGGTCCAGGAAGATGTCTGGCATCGGGTTGTTGAACATACCATCCAGCACCATAAAACTGGCCAGCCAGCGACATGAGCTCTCGGACAGTTCGTTCAACAGGCAGACCTTCGCTTCCATGGACTCGAACGGTTGTACGTTGGCATGCCAGAGGAGGAAGCATAATATATGTTCCGTTAGCTTCGAGGATCTTGCGAACCTTGTCCAAACGGCCCAGTAAGATGTTGTCCAGTTTAGCGGCAGGAATGGTTACGTCCTTGACAAAAAGCCGGATACGAGAAACCGTCTCATGAAGCTTCTGCTTCGCCATCTCAATAGCTTGGTGAGAGTCTCCCGTGATGTAGATGTCTGCGGGGTCTCGGCGATTCGCATTGGGCGGGCAGTATCGATACATCTGTGA
Source organism: Trichoderma oligosporum (assembly GCA_015266385.1). NCBI lineage: Eukaryota > Fungi > Ascomycota > Sordariomycetes > Hypocreales > Hypocreaceae > Trichoderma > Trichoderma oligosporum. The sequence goes on along the minus strand of JACBYL010000044.1, from coordinate 67,348 downwards.
GAACATGGGAGGGAAATAAATAGCTGTCCCGGTTGACGATTCGATTAGCTTGATGTTCTTGCGATGTCGTCCACAGACAAGCTGATGCAGAGACAATTCGATTCTCGCGGCATCCACAATGCGGCCAAGCTATTAATTAAAAAAAAAATATTATTAGAATACATACACATTGCATGAAAGAAGGATTAAGACGGTGCTTTTTGTCAGATTTGCAGGATACGAACCAATGTATCAATTTGAATGAGCACTCGGGCCTTGGCGTGCTCAGACGATAGAATGTCACCGTAAATTGCAACTCTCCATCGTTGGTCCATTCGCATCTCGGAATCACCCGACATTCCATCCACCATGGGAGTCAATTTTGGGCCCAACAGGAAGATGTCGACACCACAATAGCTAGAGATGTAATCCAGCGTCTCTAGAACGGGCTTTTTCAGTACACCAGCGCTTAAGTCACAGACTAAGCTACCGTCAACATCAATTGTGGTGCATCGCTGCGGTTTGGCTACAAGTTAGCATCAAAGGTGATTTCTAGATTCTAGAAATGAAGATGTGCTGGGGGAGGGTTTTATGATGGTAGGCATACCATGGAAATGGGAATCTCGTTCAAAATTGTTTCTCGGCTTTTGTTGACGAGCTCTGGGGACCCCGTAAGACAGACTGTGGTGATTTGTTGGCTCTTGCCATTCTTGGGTGCGGAGACGAGAACTTGAGCTTCGATGGGCAGAGGTCCACTGGACAAATCCCTGCAGAGCCTACGCAGGTTTGCCAGATTTTGAGCGTGTGCAGGGAGCTCATACACTTGAACGTCATCGGGTGCGTCCTCTGGGTGCGTCCATCGCAAGACAGCGTCGGTGGTAGCGTGCAAAATATCTTCGGTGTTAGGGCCAACCAGATCAGAGGCGAAGGGGATATTGAACGAGTAGTGTATCGTAGCGTCGGCAGCTTGAGAAGTAATGGGAAGGCCAGGTTGGGCAACGGTTTTCGAGTGCTGCTGGCTCAGACTGTTCATGGGCACACTAGGTCGACCCATGCCGAAATTTGGACTCATCCTCTCGGACCAGTGGCGCATATTCGCCAACTTATTCATTGTGGTAAATTGCGTAGGGTATTCTTTTGTATATATATATATATATATCAAGTACGGATCGAAGCGCGGTTGGGGAGAGAGGGAGAGAGAGAGAGAGAGAGAGAGAGAGAGAGAGAGAGAGAGAGAGAGAGATGGAGGTTAGAGGTAAGAACCTGACGAGAGGGGAGTGGGAAACGCAGGGGTATCGATCGGAGAAGAGAAGAGGAAGAAAAAGAAAAAGAAAAAGAAATGAAAATGAGCTGGAGAGAGAAATGAAGAAAAAGAAAAAGAAAGAAAAAAAGAAGAGCTGGTAATACAAGCCCTTCCCAGGTATCTCGAAAGAGGTTCAGAGTTTGAGGGGAGCTGGGAAGAGTTGGATGAAGGAGGGTGGAGGAAAAAGGTGGTGAGGAAGCAAAATAGGAAAAAAAGAGGGTGGACAGACAGAGGGTGAGGGCGGCTCAGAGAAGAGGCCAGGCAGGTTTTAGTCAGGCGAGGTTTATGTTATTTAGCACCTGTATAAATAATGCCATAGCTCTCGTCAGTGGGCCTCGACCGCACTGAACAGCTGGTGGTACAAATGCCGGACAGCGGCACTACAAGTACTAGGGCAGTGCCTACAGTTGATGCTACTAGTGCTGTCTCTCGCACCTATAAGGTCTGGTCCAATATGAACTACGAGTACTACTACTATGTACGGAGTAAAGTAGTAGGTATAAGTACCTTAGCTAGCAAGTGTCCGGAACAGAGGGCTTCTGCTTCAAAAATCAAAAAGAGGGTCCAAAGTGCACACTCAACTTGTATTAGCGCCATGAAATGAAGGAAGAACAAAGATCTAATGTACGGAGTACCACCAGGTATTTTGTTCATGGGTAGGTATGGACTGGACTCTATAGTAATATTACTACTGTAGTAGATTGATTGTGTTGGGAGGGGGCTTCGCGCTCAATCCCAAATTGTGTCCACGGCACGGCTAGGAACAGGATCGTACACACGAAGCACAGCGAGAGCACAGCAGGAGACGGCCTAGATACAGCATCCAGCATACAGCATACAGCATACAGCATACAGCATGCAGGATGCAGGACTCAAGACACAGAGCACCCACGCGGCACAGAAATACTACCCAAGGGCCTAGGGATGGATGTTACGGAGTACTCGTACACGGCACCACACGGACAATTAATTAATGCAGTAGTAAGTAAGCGTACAAGTTAGTAGAGGTATGGATGGATGGATTGATTATGTATTGATGCCCTCCCGCTTAGAGGTACACACACATACACACACACACACACCTACGCACACACACACACAGTAACAAAGATGAGGTAGTTTACAAAGTATTATGGAGTAGTGCTCCGTACGAACTTGTACAAACGTACAAACCCAATGCAAGGTAATGAGTGATTGCCGGGAGAGCCTAGATTGACAAGACAAGACAGACAGGCCAAACAAGCCTCAAGATGGCCCCAACTGACGTTTAATTCATTGCTCCATACAGGCTAATGCGCAATCACATTAGTTAGTCTCTTTACTCCCCCCTACAAGTTGCGTTTCCTAAACCTGCTAAGTGGCTGAGTCAACCAAAACTTGTTATGGGGCTTGGCGCCAGGTACGCCAAATACTGGCCGGGATATGCAGTAAGTCGTCGGGCACAAGTACAAGAACCCGTCATCGTTGGCTTGAGATTTGTACATGGTAAGACCTCTAGTACCTACCAGTAGTACCTGAATTTGATACAGGTGTATCTTACCTGTATGATAAGTTCTATATGTAGTACTCGTAAGTACTATTTACTACTACCTAGTAGTAAGGTAGGTAGGTACTGTAGGTACTGAGGGAAGAGACACAATGACAGGAAGCCCCAATATGCTAACTACCTTACCACCCCTACTGCTGCTGCTTGTACTTGTACTTGGCACAGGGGCGGGGGGAAGCTGCTGCAGAACTCGCGGGAACCTTGACCAGCTCAAGTCGTGACCATCACATCACTGGCTGGTTCCAACAGGCCCCAGATCTCTCGACAGCCAACGAATTGCGTGGGCCAAGCAGGAATAACTTGTATGGCTTTTCGCCTGCCAAACTTTACCTGTTCACACCCTTGCCCCATGGTTTTTCATTTATGCGCGTGTTTATCGAGTTATCAATGAGTGTATTTGTCTCACAACGAGGAACGCTCTGCTAACTAACCCTTTTGCTCTGACATACAAGCAGAACATGTGAAAGCTCTCTTATTAACATCCGCAGTCTCTCTCTCTCTCTCTCTCTCTTGTACGTGTACAAAGTAGAATAGAGCACGTACTCAGTAGAATTAGAGACAGAGACTTACTACTTACTTACCCTGCCTCCTAGGCACTCCCCGAAAGAAGCCACTAATAAGGCACAAAAGGCTCTCGATCCCGGACTCCACTAGTAGTATAGCCCACTCTCCAGCCTGGCCTGACTTTATCAAGGCACATGCAAAGCTGGTACCATACTCGTATATCCATACTTGTACATACAGTACCAAGTCCTCGTACTTTAAAAGCTCCTCCTCGCATCATCATCATCATCATCATCATCCATCGCGGATAATACGTCGTGCATACATTTCTATACTCGCGTCTTCTCCATCCATCTTCCCACGCTGAGGCAGCAAAAGAAAAAAAAAGAAAAAAAAAAAGAAAAAACGGCGCTTGTTAGGATAATTAGATAGGACAGAACTGGCACTTTTGTGTGTCTGCGACACGGCAGAAAGATCGACGACAGATCTTCAGGTTCGGCGACAATGTGTTAGATACGTAGTGGGGCTCTCTCAAAGGGAACAACAAATAATGACGAGTATATATGCTGCGACTGAGGGCCTGATTGCTTAGCGAGTAAATAGATGATGGACAAGAAGAGGCTGGGGAACAATGCTCCGTCTGCTACTCCGTACTCCGTACTATGTATGTAGGTATGATGTCGCTTCTGGTCCCCTTGAGCCCAAATTCCCAATTCTCGTATCGTATCCATCATACTTCCCCCTACTTACTATTGATAGCCCACGTCGGCGCCCCGGGGGCTTAGCATATTCCGTCTGGCCTCGCTCGAGTCGAGAGTTATAATTTCGTAACTCTTTAAGAATGACGCTCCTACTACGCACGCACCGCACCTAAACTACCAAACCAAGGTAGAGTTATACTCCGTACTCCGTACAACAAGTCTATATACAGAGTAAGACTACGAGTAAATCATTCATTAATTACACTATGAATTTAAGTACAGACAAGAGAGGCTGGAGGTACCCCCCATCATAGCCTTCACCTTCTCCCCTCTTATCTGGTCCCCCCATCGCACCAAGACATGTGCCGTGTCTCAGATTACCACCACCACCACCACCACCACCACCACCACCACCTGCTACAATGAAGAAAGAAAAGAAAAAGCCACTTGGAAAATGCGGGTATATGCGTCAAAAGAGGATTGTTCCACGACAATGTAACCCGCAATACGCGTTTGAGGATGCCCTTTGATTGATTCATTTAGCGGCTACCACTTTGCCTACCCAATTGGTACTCTATTCTTTTCAACCCACACACAGCAACTTTTTATTTTTGGTGACGGGGCTCGAGATAAGGTGGATTACGTTTGAGAAAAGAAGAAGGGCTGTGTGTTGTGCTTACCGGGTGTGTTTTGTATTACAGTATAATACTCAGTCCAAATGAATAAGTAGTTATCCCTTCATTTTTCATACCAGGTACATTGTACTGCTGCTATTTCTACTTACAGGCTTGTCTGTGCCCTCGTTGAAACATGAGATCCGCTGGCTCCCCCCCAATTCCGCCCAGTTCAGCTCACACTAAAACTCCGCGCCAGACAGGCCGAGCGTCCGACTTGACGCCTCTTCTGGTCATTCCGCGATTCCGGTACATGTGCAAGTACCTCAGTTAAGGATCAGTACATCATCCATCCATTAGAAGCCTTTAAAAAAAATTCAATACGTGTTTCATACTTCATACTCCATGCCTTATCTAAACTTACTGATACTAATCCCTACCTAATGCTACTTACTACATGTACCAACTCCAGTGCCATTTACGCCTCCAAAACATCAACCACAATTCATCAATCTCATCTCAATCCAACAAGAAAAATAAATAAATAAATAAATAAATATAAAATAAATCAAAAAAATTACTTCTATGTCCGTCCATCCATCCATCCATCCATTCTCCGCTCTTTCCGTCTAGAGGAAATATCCCGCCTTATCCGGCGCCCGGAGAACTTGTCTTTTTAACAATAAAACCTCGTAATCTAGCGCACATCTACCGAAACGCTTCTAAATCATTCTCCACAGAAAATTGCTAGAACGATAGGAGGCTGTGTAAGAAACTCATTTGCTTTTTCATTTTATTTTTATTTTTGTTATTATTATCATTATTATTATTTAATACAAAAAGGGACAACGCGTAGCCACGGGATATATTCTTGCCGATGCGGCCCGAGGGGGGGAAAGCCTCCTCCTATTCATCATCCATCTCTTTGGTGATTTTAATAGAGCAGTAAGTACCATAGTCCGTATGATTGATTACTACTCTGTATATTATATTCACTAACATCAGTATTCCTATTAGGTGTATTCTGGGAGGTATCTTCGGAGTCCGTAAGTGCTTAAAACTACCAATAATATTACACAAAATACAATTCCATTTCCTGTTTGCTATACGCCGTCCAGAGTAATATATGCACTGTATCATCTGATACTACCTATATAGTTTTAGATCGATAGGTTTCCTTTATCTCTACTACAGTAGGTACATACATCAGGACCTATAAAAGGCCTACACCTTATTACATACGCCGAAGTTTCCTTGCCTCTACCGCCGTGTTACAAGGGAATAACTTCCCAAGCCGCCACGTAAAAATGATAGAAAAGAAAAGAAAAAGAAAAAATCACCACCAGCCCGGTTTAAGTGAGCCAATTGGCTTTAAAACACGGCAATAGAGACTCAGGTCACTGATCGGTTTCGTTACTCATATATTTCTCAAGTGTTTATTTATTTCCCACATGAATACTCGGATTTTCCCCACACTATAGTAGACAACTAATGCATGGCCCTAGGTAAAGTTATGAGATCTACTACCTAGTACCTATGCCAGATTATTTTCAATAGCAAGTCCTTGAAACGGTGCTGTAAACCGTACTCCTAAATTCAACAAGGTCGGGAGACTCCGCGTCTACCTGAGTCACAGAAAATAGTTACACCTCCACGCCTTGTATCCATTATCCCGTTGTGCACTTGTGCCCCTTGTGCGGTATGTTGTATGCCGTATGCCGTATGCCGTATGCCGTATGCCGTATGAATTTGTAGTTACAGGAAAATATACATCACAATTAAAACAGAGCCGTCCTACATCCGCGCCTTACCGATAGGCCTCCCTCCTGACGTCATCCACATACACAATTTCTCGTGTGGCTCCGCGAGGCCTCTCAATAAAGGCTATCTCATCTGATCCTCTTCCCGTCCCTTGAGGTTCACGATACTGTTCAGAGGGTCGCATACTGTATTCCCGGTGAACGTTTGGTGGCTGCATAGGGCCACCTTCATACTCCCTGGCGAACGGCTGCTGTTGGCCTTCCGCACGGCGGCCTTCCACGGGGATATTCCCATTGTAACCTCTATCGGGAGCCTCGGGACGTGCACTGTGCATGCGAATATATGGTTGAGGTGCCTCGAACCGCATTGCATCAGACGGCCCGAGACCCGCCCCTCTTGAGACATATTCTCCAGGCCTCTCGTCGACCATTCTATGATCGGGAGGTCCCACAATTTGGACGTACTCTCTTTTTGGTGGGTAATATTCGCGCTGCCGATTATCCCTATGGTCGTAAGGATACTCTGGCTGCGCTACATATCGCCTCGTTACTGAGTATGCTGGCGGTGGTGGCGGTCTAGTATACACAACGTTGCCGTCATCATATGGTCCAACCCCAGGGTGGACTGAAAAAGTCCGAGGAGCCACTCGCTCATAGATTACCTCTGGCTCTCCAGGACGAGGCAATGGGGTGGCAGATTGACGTGTAGAGGGAAGTGTAGGCTCAACGTACTCTTGTCCATACGAATCTACCATAATCCGCGTTGGTGGTCGTGGGGGGATTATGAAAGACTCACCCTCTGGGCGTGCGCTCATACGGGCTCCCTGGAGGGGCTCGCGGTATATGCGTATCGGTTCCCTAAACGGATCGTGTGCAATGACTTGTGACACTACGCCTGGACCGTGAATTCCTCTAGGAAGCTGAGGGTGATAAGGCATCGCATCGCGCGACAGAGGCGGACGTATATAGCCGTCACCTGGAGGAGGTGGGCGTGTATAAGCCTCACCAGACACATGGCGATCGTTTGGAACATGTCCATCATAACTTGGCCTCGCTAGAGTAGAGCTTGAAATTGGCTGAGGCGGATATGCCATGGGGCCAGGGCGGTGGTAAGCTATGGGGGCGGCGGCTCCCTCACCTCGGTATGCCTGAGACGGGCGCTGTTCGTAAGAGGAAATAGTGTTTGATGGAGGCTGGGCATATCTTGGTTCAGATTGTCCAACATCGTTAGCATGTCCTTGAGCTTGTCTTTGCCGTTTGTTGGACCTGATATACGCTGGAGCGGTTAGGGGCGAAGCCGAACGCGGCTCAACTTTAATACGTGGACTGGCCTCAGCCTCTGGCGCTTGCCGATCGGCCTTCCTCTTCTTCTTTCCTTTCTTCTTTTCAGAATCCTTGGCCTCCTGTGAAGAGGTGTCGGAGCCAGCAGTTACGGGAGGCTCATGCCTGAGTGCGGTTATCTGCGCTGGCGTGCCAAGAGTTGTGACTGGAGCCGAATCGACGATGGGTGTTTGCACGTTGACTACAGTCAAAGGTGCAATTTTCGCTGGCTGAGGAGCAATAGGTATCAAGTTATGATTCCGGATGAGAGGGGACACAGGCCGTGACTGCATAGATTGGCCTGGACCAGGTCGAGGGTCACTGATTTCTGCTCTTCGATGCACTGCTTCCTCCAACTGAATTACCTCCATACGTGTAATTGAACCATGAGAAACTGGTGGGTTTTCGCCGCTGGCGTGCTGCGCATTAACCTCAGGGGCTCGCTCCCTTTCTGATCTACTTGCCGCAATATTCGCGAATGGAGTATGAACTTGATGCAAGGGTTGTAAAGGACCTATAGCCGGGTTGTCTCTAACAGGAGCCGCCGCATGATTACTATTGCTTATGCGTTCGTGAGGCACAACTTGCTCTAGCCCGGGATCATCAGGCACTCGCACATCGCCAGACGAGTGGCGCACTCGTGAGGTTAGGTTCGATTCGGGTGTGTCATGGCGTGAAGAGTAGTATGTGTTATCGTCAAAAGAATCACTTGCAGCTTCACGATTAGCAGTCAAGCCTCCATTAGTGGAAAAGGGTGTAGTAGAAGCTTGGACGAGAGTCAGAGCCTTGGCTAGCACATCTGATAGATCTAATTCAATGACAGGCTCTGAGTGCACTTGCTTTGAGACTCGACGCTGTTCAATGTCTTCTTTCAGAGCTCGCTCCAGCCTTTGCCTTTGTAGCTGAAACTCAGCCCTAATGAGTTCGTCAGACTTTTCAAGGAAAATGGGATTAATATCTGTTTTGCCAATTCCAAATAGCTTTGGAAGTTGAGCATCAGTGGCTTCAACGTCAGCTGGAGGAGGCTGCGGAACGCTAAAGCCCTGAGTATTGGAAGACAACGACTGTTGACTTTGCGGTCTCGTGTCTACTTCACCAGGTTCTGATGGTGCTCTCCCGTAGCTAGTAAGGTTAGGAATTGGCAAGGCTTTGACACCATGTGGAAGCTTGATGGTTGGATGGATTCCAGAGAGAACAGCGTCGCGAAACCGCACTATTTTTTCGTATTCGTCAATTTCTCGCGCTTCCTTTTCTGTCAGTCTCATCGATGAGCTGGCCTGGGCGGGAGCGGCCTGACCGCTTTCTCCCTGGCCCATAGCAAGTAGCTTCAAGTTGTTTGGTAGCAATGATGGGGGGTTGCCGCGTCAACAAATGCGGTTTTGCAAAAAACGCGAAGCGTTTGCGCGCGTTGCTCAAAAATGCTTCTCGATGAAAGCTACAAAAGCGTTCCAGCAAAATAAGAAATCAGCGGGCTGTCTCAACAAGGGCATCGACCATATTAATGGGTGGTCGGTATATGCTGATATATGCAGTGATGGCGGAAGTTTTGGGTTTTAAAAAAACGGTTTGGGCCAATTCGAGCTTTACCCGCAGGGATAATTTGGGCGGTGACAGGGGAGCGTTGGGCAGAATTCTTTAAAATTTAGGCTGTACTTGGATACAGTGTGTATACTCATCTTCATACTATATGACCAGCCGCCTAGTGACTCCAAAGTTCAGCGAAATAGGTAGTCATGCTTTCATTTCCCTGGTAAATACGGCGAGACCGGCGGCCACTGAAGCTACCTGGTAGTTAGTAATTTAGATAGAATTACCTGACAATTTGGCAGACAAAGTTGTCTTTCTCTCCATCACATTCCCAACCGGATGTACTTACAAAGGCATTTCATCCCCGTTACTCTTCAGACTGCTTTTAGTCTCCGATCAACGTTGTATAATAAAAAGAGCATTGGCATTCAGCCGCAGACGCTTCTCGGTTCCTTCTCACGAGCGTATCGCAAACTCCCCGCTTCTTCAATTCTCACCAAGATGACTGTTACCAACGGCACAAAGTCCGGCAAACCGGTCCTGTTCTTGTTAGTGGACGAAAGAATCTTCTAAAGAAAAATAAATAAAAAATTATTGTTATAAATGAGTGAGGCCCAAGAGTTCTAACAATGTTCAAGTGATATAGATAATTGTCTCTATCCAAGGAGTAAGAGTCATAAATCGCAATATGACTAAAACGATAGTTCCTAACTGAGTTGCAGGCAGCAAAGTGCAAGACCTTATGGCCGAGCTGATTGACAAGTACTTCACAGAACATCTTAACTTGCCTTGGGATGAGGCCGTCAAACTACACAAAGAATATTACACCAACTATGGCCTGGCTATTGAAGGTTTAGTACGCCACCACCAGATTGATCCTCTAGAATACAACGCCAAGGTCGACGACGCTCTGCCCCTGGAAGGCATAATTAAGCCAAATCCAGAGTTGCGTCAGATGCTCGAGGATATCGATAGGAGCAAGGTGAAGCTATGGCTTCTTACGAATGCATATGTCACTCATGGCAAAAGAGTCGTGCGTCTACTTGGTATCGAGGATCTCTTTGATGGCCTTACTTACTGTGATTATGGCCAAGCACCTTTGATCTGCAAGCCGCACCCAGCCATGTACGAGAAAGCCATGCGACAAGCAGGAGTAGACCGAGTAGAAGACTGTTATTTTGTTGGTAAGTTGACTGTTTCTTTTTCTTTCTTTCTTTCTTTCTTTCTTTCTTTCTTAAAACCATACGATCAACATATCTGATTCAATATAGATGACAACCATGGAAACTGCGTCGCGGCAAAGGAGCTGGGTTGGACAGCGGCGCATTTGGTGGAGGAAGGCGTTGCAGTACCAAAGATCCAGGCCTCGCAATATCAGATCCGACATTTGCGAGAGCTACGACAAGTCTATCCCCAATTCTTTAAGAGCTCTTCTACTCAGATCTAATCTCCTTTACTATCCATATAGAAATATCCAACATATAGATAATAGATACCATGCGAAATAGTTGAGCATAATATTTTGTTTCATCTACTTTATCCGCAATATAATTTCCTAAAGCTGGATCGTGGTCCTTTTAATGACAAGCACCCCTAGTCGCAGTCCGTTGTCCTAAGCGCCTCGCTATGCAAAAAGCAAAAGAAGAAAAACAAGCCACAGTTCATTACCCCTCTACAAGGAATAATTACAACTTTTAGGTCATGGACGCCGTATATTACGAATAACGGTGTCGAGCTCCGCTAGCATATGGTTCTTCTCATTGAGTGCTTCCACTCGCTGGGCCTCGGCCGTTTTCAGGTCTTCCTCAAGGTCTTTGATATGTCGTTCCTGATCTTGTTCACTGTTGTCAAGTCCAGGAAGCGTAGAGATAAGGACCTCGATCTGCTGCTCCTTGACGATCAAATCTCGGGATAACTCGATCATGCCGGCGCGGAAGTCTTGGGGAGGTAGTGCATCCACTATGGATAATATCAGCGTATGCTCATATTAACTATCTACAGCTTTCCACACCTTCTTTTGGCGCTTCTTCCTTAGGTTCGCGGATCTTATCTTTCGGACCTAACTTCTCGAGATCATGTCGCATATGGACAAAGTGCAAACAGGCGACGAGCTGCTGGGCGAACTACAGTATGTCTATCAGCAGGCAGGCCTAGCGATGATATACATACATATCACCAGGTATATCACAATAAATATCACCATACCTGATCAACTGCATCTTGCAGTTGCGTGAGTCTGTCTCCCATCCTGCTTGCTTTGGTGAGTATGCATGAACCAATGATGCGAGGGCTGTCGCAAAGTTGAGATAAACAGCTAGTACTATCTATGTAGTACTGTGCGATCAAGTCCATGAGTGCACGGAGTTGACTTCTAGAAAAGATAACCGGAGAACGGACAATAAACGATCCGGTCCACCAATTAGGTTAAAGTGAACACATTGCTATCTAGCAGTTTGCGACTTCCAAGATGCCAGACAACCCACATCAACTTTCTTTTCCCATTCGCTTTATAATATTATTTGGCAGCCTTTAAGTTGCGACCGTGGCTACACTTGAGTTTTGTTGACTTGCACTTCTCCAGGCACAATCGGCCTTGTACATTATTCTTTCTACCTTCCCTAAGATTCCCTCCCAGAAAAGCACTTACAACCATGGCTACGCCGCCGCCGCAGCAACAGCAGCCGCCTCCAGGCGCAATGCCAATACCAATACAAATTCAAGGACCGCCAGGCTTCATGGGACAGCAACCCACACCCGAGCAGATTCAGCAGATCCAGCGAAAGATAGCTGAGGATGCTCAAAAAGCTGGTATGACAGTACCTGAATTTATCGAGCATATTAAGCAGCAACAGATGGCGCGAATGCGCGCGATGCAACAGGCCGCTGCGCAACAGCAGCAGCAGCAAGGGCAGGGCGATGGCCACAATCATCCTCAACCTCATCAGCGTCCGCATCTTCATCCTCAACAACAAGGGCAGCCACAGCCTATTACTCCGGGTCCACCAAATCCTCAGGGCATTGCCGTTGCCAAGTTCTTACGAAGCCAGGATTTAAAGACACGTACCTCCATTCTCAATGGCGAGCGCAAAGACATGTTCAAAGGTGTGTATCAATCACTTTGCGCTAAAGTCAATGGCGAAATTCTTTTATTTTATTTTATTCCTTTTTACTAACTGAAACAACAGTCAAGCGTGCTTTGCGAGCATTGCAGTCTCCTGCCTATGAGAAGGCTCGAAAGAAGAACCCTTTGTTGCCAGAAATCACTGATCGAGCGTCCTTGGAGAATACCTTCAAGCTGTTACCTCTCAGCATGCTTGCGCTGAGAATCTCCAAACTTGAACTGGAGCCAGGACCCAACGGCAAGAAGCCGAAGCGGGTCAAGGGCCAGTGGAATGTCAGGATCGAGCAACAGCAAGATGCTAGGGAAGATATGTACTATGTTTGGCTCTGGGAAGGCAGCCAGATTAAGCGTCAGCTGTATGCTGCTCTTGCTCTTGTGATCATCTTTATCATTGTCTTGTACCCTCTCTGGCCATTGAAGCTTCGACTAGGTGTTTACTACTTGAGTTGGGGTATGCTGGGCCTTCTCGGTCTTTTCTTTGCCATGGCAATATTCCGTGTCATCCTGTTCTGTATCACGTACTTCGCTGTACCGCCTGGACTCTGGCTTTACCCCAATCTTTGGGAAGATGTTTCTTTCATGGACAGTTTCCGACCGGTTTGGGGTTGGCATCAGGTTTGTCATTCCCCTCTTCCTCCCACTATACAGTAGTAGGTAGATTATTTCGCAGGACGCTAAACAAGATACAGACTGAGAAACCCAAGAAGAAAAAGAAGGCAAAGGTCAATGCTGCTAATTCCACCATGGCTGCGGCTACAGGGCAAATTGCACCGGTTACTGCAACGACAACAGGGACAGATACACAGATTAACGTCGCACCCCAACAACAACGGACCTATGAGGCTCCCAAAGTGGAGGAGCTGGCGGACGATGAATGAGGACTTAAGAGTAAAGACCTACGAGAAGAGCTGTGTAGGTCATTTCCCAGTCGGGCAAATTTAAAGCTCTGTCATTATATATAGCTGCTTGTGATGTCTAGTGGAGTGTTCAAAAGCCCAGGGGTTTCATTTGGCAAATTAGATGTATTTCATTATGCTCTAATCTACTAGAGCAGGCGTTTTGTGTGATTCTATGGACAAGGGTTTAATTCATTCCACGTTATTTACATTTACGTCGATCTCTCACTGCCTTGAGCTCTTTCATAATACCATACAGCACCAGGTGTCTTGGCACAGGTTGACAGTGATCCGCCTACAATATCAGCAGGCACTCTCAGGCCTTGGTTGCGCTGAGAGGCACCATAAACATGGTAATAGTAATACACCTCGTTAAGCTGGATTCCGCCGTTATCGAGAGATCCTTTACCAGCCGTTGTCTCATTGTATTTGGGGCCACCACAGCCGATGAAGGGAGTGACGCCATAGCCGTGGGTCAAGGCAGCCTGGACGTCAGAGAGGGAGTAAGAAGTCTTGTTGGAAGGGCGGATGTCGGCAGCGGAAAGCCAGCCCCAAGTAGGGAGGGTCTTGTAATAAGCGATGACGGTCTCGTAGAATTGGAAGAGATCATCATGTTCGTTGGCCTTGGGGCCCTGTAGCGCCATGTTAGACTGATAATCACGAGAAAATCTTATATCCGCCTAAAGATGGAATATTAGAATTTTAAAAGATGGCCTTACATAGCATTCCTTTTGGAAGGTAGAGAAGCAGGTGGCATGCTTAGAGAACTCATGGGCCCAGAGTTCCCAGCTTGGAGCACCTTGGTTGATCCAGTATTTGCTCATATAAGCCAGCAGGTCCATCTTGCCATACGGCTCAAAGAAGGTTTCGATCGAAGGGCCGGTATACGGAGGAACGGGAGTACCATGGGGGGTACCATCTGTCGTATTGGGAGCAGGGCTGGGATCATACTGGCGACTATACAACACACGACGGGGTTAATACATTATTTTCCCATTCAGAGCAACCTTTCTATTGCAGAAAGCAAAGGCGGGAGGGAGACGAAACCTTAGATCGCAATATTGAGTGAAGGATCCATTGCAAAAATCTGACGATATCATTCAGTTTCTGAGGCTTCCATGATCAATTATATATGGACGGACGGCTTACCAGGCCAGAGACCGTGGATGGTCCAGGTGAAGGGGGGGAGGAGTTGTCCTTGGTTTTCCAGGCCGGTGTGCGTGTCCCAGAACTGGGTTTGAAGCTGAAAATATAGATTTTTTTTAGCATTTTTCAACATTTGATCATGTTCCGGACTGGTTCTTGATTGTAAAACGAAAGAAGAAAAAGAAAAGGTACGCACCACCAGGCCACCAAAGGTCTCGGTACAGCAAGTGTCAACTTTGCTGGGAACAGCGGTATCGGAGCAAGACAAAACCGGATCGGCTACAGACATCTCAGTATATTATCGACAATTGATAAAAAGAGCCTGAGAGAAATTGAGAGAGCATACCCAATATACAAGTGTGGTTGTCGGGTGTAATGCCAGGATACAGTCCAGCAGCAGCAAGCTGGACACTCGCCAGCACAGCCAAAGTGTTGCGATGCATGGCTTAACACAAAAAAAAAACCACCAATTGGGCTGCGTATCAATTCTTAAAAGAATATGCAGAGGAGCCTTGGAGTGATCTACAGAACTGCGACCTTGGTAGATAAAGCAAGCAGTCTGGAGACAAAACAAGAGAAGAATTGGAAATCCGTCGCATCTACGAAACTTATAAACAATTCCACCCTGGCCAAATGCTCGGAGCCTCGCTCCATCTTCGCCACGACCTCAGTACATAGTCTATACTCTGTACTCCGTACAGATAGAAAAGATACTGATGCTGACTATCTCCGATCCTGTCTACTCGCTGCGGGCGACGCCATTTAGAGGATCTGCCCGGGGCCCCCCCTTGTCAAGAAAAAAAATATTCAAAGTAGGTATTATTATCGAGCAAGGGCTTCTCGTCTACAGCGGTGGATGCCGAGGCAGCTAACAAGCTATACTTGTTCTCCGTACTCCGTACACACATGCAATAAGCTCCAAGGTCTTTTAGCCTAGATGGACTGCAGCTGTCTCGGCGTCGGATTAGGTTTGGTGTTGATGTCAATATTGGTCTATGGGGTAGCATTCAATGTCCTGAGTACCTTATATCTCCCAATATATAGCTCTGGCCTGAAGAAGAGATTGAGCTGCTACTGTAGTCCATACTAGATGAGGCGCTGATGGTGATTTGATTGATTGATGGATGGGGTCGCTCAAGTCGGTAAGAAGAAAGCCGTTAGACAGGGATCAACGACGGCGTCATCCGACAGAGGGGGGCTATTCGGAACTTTTGATAGCTCGAATGCCGCCAGAAAGAAGTTTTGTGTAAGCTTGTTTCTCCGCTCGTGCTACTCCGTAGTTCTATTCGTATTAGCCGTAGCGAGAGGGAAGCTCACGGTACAGTTTGAATTTGTGGTGAGGATGATCTCCTTACTTAATACTTACATGAATTGTCACACAGAGATTAGAAGCTTGCCATGTTAATGTGCTACTGTATTTTCGGTTTTAATTATAGCTGAAAACAGTATTTCCTTGCCCTCGTTACTACTTAATAATACTATTTCATTTTCTAAATCAGCTAGTTTCTTTCTTTTGGTCACCGAAATCCAAATCCAAAAGACGCTGCCAAGTCTCTAAATTGTATTACCAACTACCTACATAAGCAATCTCGCATTAGCCATATGCAGCAGTCCATAGATGCTGCAAGCACGTGGGCATCAGAATGAGACGTTTGACGCATGCCATTTGCTGGTTTTACTTTTGCTGCAATGATAATGATACTACCAGTTCTAATATCTCGGCTTTGTTTATTATTTATTTGCTTATCTGACAACCACAGCAACGGCAACAAAATCTTCCTTACAACATTACAGAGCACTGTTCTACCTAATTCGCTAAATATTACAAGTCAGAGAGCCCCGAGGTTGGCCGCTTTGTCATAAGCTCAAGGCTGAAGATTCTTGTAAAAGAATGTGCCGTCCTTAAGTCCTCCCGCTGGACTCTGGCCATACCCCGGAACCTTTCCATGCTCGGCATAGCCAAGCTTCTTGAAGACGGCCTCTGCTGGGCTGCCGCTCTCAGTATCAAGCAGCTGGTGGACTAATGTTAGTAGAGCACTTTGCAAATCAAGACAGGTAGGGTCGGCTGAAAGTTTGATACAACTTACCAGCAAAGTCCGGCCACGATTTATGGCTTCAGTCTCTAGAGCGCTCATCAGCGCTCTTGCACCGCCCTTCCCTCGATGGTGCTTATGAGTGAGAAGCTTTTCCACAAAGCCTCTGAATGAACCCGTTTCTGAATATGGCATCCATAGCATGACCACTCCGATGAGCTCTGGGCCTTTGATCCGGCCGCTTGGATCTAACTCGCTCACAAGAAGCAGCATCAGTCTTCTCCCATCATTCGTCTCAGCGATGCGCTCTTTCCACCAGGAAAGCAGCTTTTCATGTGATAATGGTAGCAAAAATGTGGCAATAGTGTGATCATGTGTGATGCAAGAGGCATGAATAGCAGCCAGATAAGGTGTGAGGTGTGAATGTAGCGAGATATCAAAGGGAATGACAATGCCCGGACTAGGCATTTTGAAAGATTTTTTTTTTTTTTTTAGATATATAAAGATGGTCGTAGGGATATCACAAAAAAGAAAAATAAATAAATAAATAAATAAATATAAGAACGAAAGAGATGAAAATTGATAATAACGATTGAGATCCCGGTAGAGAAATCCGCCAACAGGCTATTGATACGTTGCTTTTGTTTTAAAGGCGACAGGAGAGGATCAACACCCTCAAAGTATGGCGTTGAGCAAGCAAATATTTGTTGTCCCTAAGTCCTTATGTCAACTCTTTAATTCGTATAGCCAATTGCTAGGTCTTTGTGTGAATTTGCTATGCTTGTGCTTGGGGGCATGATGAGATATGACAACATGTAGCTCATGGTGTAGAAGTTCGAAAACACTCACCTGGTGGCAGAGGTCAATTTTTTTTAATTTTTTTTAAATAATTAGAGAAAATGAAAAGAAAAAGAGAGGCCCAAGCGGAGAGAAGATGGAGAAGAAAGTGTATGAAATTAAAGATTCGACTTGTGATATATCAAGACTGTGAATGGAAAATCTCAAAGCGCAAAATAAGTCTGTGAGCGATTTGACGCGTCTCAACAATTCATCCTATTGCTTGCAAGGAGAGGCAGCCTTAAGAATTTTCAGTGACTAATACCTCGTAGTACTTTGTATTAGCGTATGGGGTTTGGGGCTTATCACTCTGTGAATGGAGGGAGGTGTTAGCGCTGGCGTGAGGTTAATGCGACGACTACAGCGCTGTGTCTTGTAACATACGCCTGAAAGCGCACTATATTTAGTAATGAGTACACTATCTAATGTCCGAGTGCACGCTGAAAGAACCTTGAGCGGTTCACTCTTCAGTGGCCTCTGCAGCTAACACTCGCTGGACTTGGGATTGTACTGGTGCAACAACAGGGGGTTTGTTCTTCGCATCTCTTGATTCGCATTCCAACCTTCTTCTTCCATCATCATCATCCAATCTCGTTCTATCGTTAATCGCCATCACCATCATTTTCAACTCGACTCTACTTATTGCCAGCAACAAAACGAATTCGACATCAGAGATTGACTGTGCACGAATACCACCAGTCACTTTACTTTTGTCTTCCCTATCTTCTCACAGACAGAATTGCAACTGGATTTATCAGATCGAATAACCAAGAGCCGTTATTAACCCTTAGTTTTGATACCATCATACCAGATGCAAGGAGAGCCTACCAGTAAAAAATCGCTACATCTTGATATACTTGAGAATGGAATTGATGAGTGAGGATTTCTCTCATTGGACAAGTTATCCCTAGTCCTTCCAGAAGGGGAGAGATGTTAGGCGGCAAAGGGGGCTCCAAGAGCAGCGCCTAATCCTACTACAGAACAGACTATTGCAGATTTACTCCGTACTGCATATCTGGTTCGACAAGATCGCTACGCAGGGGGGTCCGACATTCGTATTTCATGCACTGGATGATATGATACACTATCGCCCCAGGGCTAACCCGGCTCCTGCAGAGCCAACAAGCAAATGACGATGATGCTCAAGGATGGAGCAAATCGTCAACTCATTGCTACATACTCGTACATACTCGTACATACATTCTCCAACCCCGCACATCTGACTCGCTGACTGGCTGCCGGATCTCCAGCTCGTCTTCCAGTGGGATTCACGCACGCTTTGTGCCTCGTGAGGGGGGGTTTCGAGATTTATGTCTTGATTCGGAATTGGTGGCGTTGAATGCTTTCATTCATTGCACGAAGCTTGCGTCTCTGTGACTGTCTGCGTTTGTCACAACATATGAATGAGCGAGCACAAACGGAGTTTTGTGCCCCCCGTTTGGACAAACCGACGGCTGTCATCAGCACAAGCGGTCTCCCAAACTGACGGCCAAGTGGCCCACCGAGTCCAAAAGAAACGGGGCTTAGGCTCCCGCCCTGTGCTTGTGATACGATGCAGTGTATGAAGTGGTTCTCAGATGAAGACGCCAACTTGATTTCTGACGGCTCCCTGCCAAGCCACGACCGTCTAGTTAGTTAAAGGTGTCCGCTCACCCCTCATCGCTCTCATCAAATCCTATATGACCTTTTCTGCCATCACACATAGCTGTTGATCGTGATTTCAATATTCTATCAAAATCTTGGCTCGCTGTTCGTGGTCTATAGCCCCTTTCTCCATTTCTATTGTATTTCTTTTAGTGCTGTCTCACACAATTAGCACTCTGCTCTAAGCCACTTTTGACTTGTTGGTCCCCAAATCGTCGGGGCCGTAGCTCTTAAAGCCGCACCATGGGTCTCCTTGATAGCGTCGAAGCCTTTTTCGAGGGCGGATCCGCTGGTGAAAGGCACTCCCACTCTCACGAGGGCTATCAGTGCGATGCTCTGCACCCTGAAGAACATGTTGCTAATAGGTTTCAATCCTTTGCGGCACCGTCTTCGGGTAATATTAAGTGGTTCGTTGATGGCTGTTCCTACTTTTGGGCAGTGTCTGAAGCTCTGCAACGTGAGTCTTTGCTTTTGCTTGGACGAATAGTCTTTGACACATTCTCTCTCTTACTCTCGGGCATTTTCATTGAAATATATCTCATCACTCATCATAGGAGCCGAGGAGAGCATATATATTCTAGATTGGTGGCTGAGCCCCGAACTTTACCTTCGCCGGCCGCCCTCGCGTAACGAGCAGTACCGCCTTGATGCCATGCTTCTAGCTGCTGCCGAGCGTGGAGTCAAGGTTCATGTTATTGTGTACAAAGAAGTTGAGGCAGCCCTCACTCTTGATTCTGCGGTATGCTATTCGAAATATCTTTTTCGTATATATCACCTTGTCCTCCTAACCTTAAGCTCACATGCGGGACCTATAGCACACGAAGCATGCCCTCGAGAAGTTGCATCCCAACATTTTCGTCTTCCGACATCCCGACCATACTCCTACTGGATACGATCTAGCTTCAGAGATTGACAATTCGTTCAAAAATTTGACAAACTTTGACTTAGCTACAGTATCCAAAGATGCTCTTACAGCTATTTACGGAGCAGCAGATGATGTTGTCCTCTACTGGGCTCATCATGAGAAGCTCCTTGTCGTCGACCGCAACCTTGTTTTTATGGGAGGCCTTGACTTGTGTACGTCTTGTTTCCATTTCTCACTCACTCTTTCTTTGGGTGTCCTGACAGCTAACAGTTCGAATTAGGTTTTGGACGATGGGATACCAACTGTAGGTTGCCTGTATTATATATACTACGGTACCGGTCTCAGCTAACGTGAGAATCTTAGCTCATCCAATTGCGGATGTTCACCCTGGCAATCTGGAAAACATCGTCTTCCCAGGCCAAGATTACAATAACGCTCGAATCTTTGACTTTTCCGATGTTGGTAATTGGGATCAAAATAAGCGTGAGTCGGTGTATCTTTTATTTTCTATAGAATCCTAAAAGCTAATTTATACGGCAGTTGATCGAACTAAAAGCTCGAGAATGGGTTGGTCAGATGTCGCCTTGTCCATGAACGGTCCAATCGTATCTGATCTTGTTTCGCACTTTGTTGACAGATGGTACGGAAAAGATAACCCCTGAGGCCCTATTACTCTTACAGCAATTAACAACAGTCCAAGGAACTACATCTTCGACGCAAAGTATAATGAAAAGGACCCTGGAAAGTATGTGCGACTGAATTCCGGAGGACATCATTCATCACAGCGAGGATATGAACAGCAAGATTATGAGCAGCAAAGCAGTGGCGCGTTTAGTCGCTTTACTGAAACTCTCTCTGAAGGAATGGGACACCTTCGTTTCTCAGATGAGCGTCAAGACTATCGCTCTGAAAGATCTGCCGAAAGGGACGCTACTGGTATTCAGCTCACACGAAGGTATGTATCCTGAGATGCCTGTCAATGAGAGTGAGGACCAGCAAGGCCGCTAACCTCTTCCCAGCTGTACCAAGTGGTCATCCGGTCACCCCACTGAGCATTCGATTGCGAATGCATATGTAAGTGCCATATCGAATGCCAGGCACTTTGTCTATATAGAAAACCAGGTAAGCAAACCACAGCCATTTGAGAAGTAAGCTGGACTTATGCTGAAATAATTCAAGTTCTTCATCACGGCCACGAGTGATGAACAGCGTCCTGTCGCCAACAAAATTGGAGCCGCCATAGTCGACCGCATTGTTCGAGCCTATGAAGACGGCCAGCCATTCAAGGTCTGGGTAGTGATGCCCTCTGTCCCAGCTTTTGCCGGAGATTTGAAGTCCAAAGAAGCCCTGGGGACCCGAGCCATCATGGAATACCAATACAACTCCATCAGCAGGGGTGGATATAGCATTATACAAAAGCTTGTTGCCGCCGGCATCCAAAATCCCAGGGAGTACATCGGCTTCTATAACCTCCGAAATTATGACCGCATCAATACATCTAGCACCATGCAACAAGCACAGGACCGCTCCGGAGTCTCGTACGAGGACGCACGAAGATATCACGATGACTATGTCAATGAAGATCGCTACGATCAAGGAAACGAAGATTCGTACGAATATGATAGGTATCAGCGCCAAGCCCAGTCCGTCCAGGATGATACTCTGGATACAGTGAGTTCCTGCTACATGAAGCACGGCCCCAACGTCGCCGATGTTCCCTGGAACGGTGAGTCTGAAGATGAGTTCAACGCCTTTGTCAGTGAGCAGCTCTACATTCATACCAAAATTCTCATTGCCGACGACCGTGTTGTTATCTGTGGCTCAGCCAACTTGAACGATCGGTCGCAGCTTGGAACTCACGACTCTGAGATTGCAGTCGTGATTGAAGGTCCTCACACCGTTGATTCTTACATGAATGGTGAGCAGTACGCAGCCAGCGAATTTGCAGCATCTCTACGGAGGTATATCTTCCGCAAGCATCTCGGCTTGCTGCCTGACCAACGATGGGACAAGCCAAACCAGAATTGGCTGCCCGTAACTGACGCACCAAACGACTATGACTGGGGCTCGTCTGCTGATCGGCTCGTGGAAGATCCCCTGAGCCCTGACTTCTTGAGCCTGTGGGAAGATACAGCTAGCACCAACACCGAGGTCTTTAGCCGGGCATTCCACCCCGTCCCCGACGACCGCGTGCGTAACTGGGATGACTATGATGAATTCTTTTCCAAATATTTCATTATACCTAGTAGCAAAGGAGAAGACGAGGAACCAAGTGACGGAAAAGAAGGGAAAGTGCCGTATGGCCACGTTGTTCGCGAAGAATTCCCTGGAGGAGTGGAGGAATTGAAAGAGTGGCTGAGTCGTGTTCGTGGCAATCTCATCAACATGCCTCTTCAGTTTTTGATCGAAGTCAAGGACATTGCCAAGGAAGGCCTGACGTTGAATGGACTGACGGACGAGTTATACACATAGGTTCAAATTTTACTAGCCACAGTTCATGGAGTAGCTGCTAGAAGAACCAGACTCATTCATTGCGTACGAAAAAGTGATCTTGGTAGGCCATTTACATTATGTAGTAACGAACAAAGAAAGTTACATAAGTCACCAGTTTATATGATATATATCGTAGCCAAAAAGTACGTACATCCAAGCACAACAGGCGATAACACACATACAGAAAGCCATGTATATATATATAAAAAAAAAATAAAAAAAGGCTACCTGCCCATAAAGTCTTCTAAGACTCCATAATTTCATCAATGGCTAATGAGCTATGATGGGTATCGGGGTATCCATCCTCTATTCCCACAGTCTCTAAATCCAACTGTTGCTGTCCACACTTCAACCCATCAAAGCCATAAGCGACTCTTTGCTTAAACGTTTTGCATGTGCTTTCTCTCCTTAGAAAACAGCAGCTGTCACAGACGAGCTCTGTCCTCTACTAACATCATCGAAAAGCTCCGTGTGCCTTCCTCCTCTTTGTCCTTTTTGCCAGACCTAATATCCCTTTTACCTCCTCCCCCCCCGAAAAAAAAACTCCGAATAGATGAATTTCTCTCATATTGCCAAGGTTTTCATATACACTTAGTCAGCCTTGGTATTGCTATTAGCGCCGCCAAGGAACCCATCCTTAAAGTCCCTAATGCTGATAGAATCCTCTAGCCGGAAATGTCCGCGTCCACGACGAGAGCGACCACGCAACCAGGAGAAGATACCAAAGACAACACCAACAATGCATCCGAGGGACAAATACGGATGTTCAGTGAAGGAGAGACGAATATCAAAGAAGATCTTTTCGAAGGCAGAGATTGTGAGCTTGGGCTTTAGTGTCTGTGGGCTATAGACAACTTTATCGAGAGTTTCTAGGATAGATGTGCGGCTAACAAGAATATAATTGCCAGTCACGGTAGTGTCCCAGTATTTTCGATTCTGATCAAAATTGATAAGTATTAGTTTTCAAAAATATAAGAGGGGAAAAGCTTACATCTTGGTCATTGATAATAATCCTCTCTCCGTCCTTGACATCAATGCCGTAGGTGGTCCGAATCCAGCGTTGCCAAGCAACACCGTCTACCCAAGCAAACGCCACTTCTTTCCGGCCAGCAGCATCCATATCAACCCGAATGGCCTTGGCAGCTCGTAGAGCCCGCTGATCATCTCGATCTTCGGCTTCTTCGATCCTCATCTGCTTCGCATCACGTAGCTTTTTCCTCTCAAGTTGGAATTCTTGGATTTGTCTGTCCATCCACTCGTTTGCCGCGCTCTTCATCTCCCGAATAGCACCTTGGAAAGATTCCGGGTCGTCCCGATTCACAACACCTAGGACTACAATCTTATTGTCCATAATCTGGCGCGCATTGGTCACCAATAGTTCAGGCACAAGGGGAAGCCAAACCGACTTCATCCAATCCAGAACTTGATGGGTATCCCTCATTGCGTTGGGCGTGAGTGGCGGAAAATAAGTAGGGCGACCTTCTCTCGAGACCATGAGTCTCGGCCAAGTCGTGATCTTGAAGCGTTCATACATGGCAGGGTCATTCGTCTTAACAAGTTTGGCATGTCCAATAAGGCTAAGCGGTAGCCTTTCAAGTGCTTGAAAGTCTTCTGAGGTAGTAGCATGATCATAAAAGTAGACAAAAATGACGTCTTCTTTCTGTTCAATGGCTTTGAAAGATGCAAGATTCACGTCAGGTACGCCACTTGCAAGATCGACAGCCTTTTCAGCATACTGAATAAAATCACCCAGCCCTCGAAGTCCTTCATACTCAGAACGCTCACCACCCTTGAAGAATAGAATAGTAGGAAAGGCCCGAGCTTGGACGTCTTTGCACAATCGCGTCTCCTTATCACAGTTGACCTCTCCGATGTTGAGTTTGCCCTTCATAGTTTTGGCCAGCTGCTCCCACGTGGGAGCCATATCTTGGCAATGAGGGCACCAAGGCGCATAAAACTTGATGAACCAGGGGTCTTGGGTCATAGTTACCAGATGCTGAAAACCCTCAGCCGACAGGGGCACCGAGACTCCATTCAAATTAGGCGTAGCGACCGGTTTCTTAGGTTTTCTTTCATCTCCCTTCACATCGGCTTTTCGAGCTTCTTTCTCACCCGGTAGGGGTAGCTCGAGAACATTAGGCCGACTGCCAGGCTTGGTCTTCTCCAAAGCTTCTTCAATAACTTTAGAGAGGGTGCTGATATTCTGGCCGCCTATTACGCTTTGCGACTGCTTGCCATCCTCATAAAGAGTCGTGGTGGGGTATGATTTGACACCGTTCTTAACACAAAGATCACTATAAGCGATACAATTGATGGCACCAAATTTGAAATCGTAGAACGTCGTGAAGTCTGCGTCGCCAGCTCCTTCTGGCTTGGACGTATAGTAGAATTCGTACGTGGTTTGAAATGATGGAGCGTATGCAATGCAATGGTAGCAATGGGGGCTAAATATAGGTTAGATATCGGCTCCAGCTTGGTCGCAGTTATATCATAGGGAGGAGGGGGAGCGCTGCACCTGTAATGCTTCACAAAAAGCCATTTGGTCTGATTTACCTCCTTTTCAAAGTTGTGTGGCGTCAACTCCAAAAACGGAGGCACCAGAATAGAGTTGAAGTATGTCCCCTCGGGGGTGTTTTCATCATTGTTTGCCACTGCTGAGGATCCAAGCAGCCCGATGGCAGCAAAGCCAGATAGTAGAGTAAAGGATGTCAGCCTCATGGTGGGACAACTATAAAGCACCCTTGAAGGCGCAGGAGGACGGAGTATATGAATAGAGATAAAAGAAAGCAGAGTCAAGTAAGATCGATCAACTGACTAGGGTCAGAGGTCAACCCGTGTTAATCGATTTCAATGAAGCTCAACGAACAAAAACGAGCGGATTGTAAAGGAAGCCAAGCCCCGCCAGGGCTCCGTTAGCAACGATATATAGATAGAAGATATATCAGATCAACGCGAGGCCATCCATTCGCGAGATTGGATGTCGCCTCCTGTCAATGCTGGGTGACAGGGCAGCCCGAGTGATGCCTGGCGAGCTTAGAGATCGAATATTAAGACAAAATTGGCTGCGTGCTGAACTGCGGGCCCTCAACATATGTGCGTGATGCTTCATATATCCCCAAGGGAGATTAGATTGGAAATGGAGATACGGAGCCTGAAACGAAGTGGTTGCGTTTGCAAGAAGTAGCGCCACAATGGGGCGAGTGGTGTGGCTTGAATACTACCCAGGTACAAATGCTTTCGTACCTCTGAAGCTGTGTGGTACCTTGTACTGCCTTGTAACTGAACAGCTGCCACGAGGGAGAGGTTGAAAACAACAACTGCAAAAGATACCAATCAAGGTTTTTTTTTTTCTTCTCTATTCTTTTTCTTTTCAAAAAAGGGTATTCATTCTCATCCCAAACCTGTGAAGCTCTCTGCATTCATTCCTTTTTTAACTCTTCTCTTTTCTCGCAGATACCAAGTACTATCACCTACCCTAGGATCATGGATGTCTCCCGCAAACGTCAGAGAGACGATGATGAAAGCGACGAGGGTGATGAGGGTGATGAGGGTGATGAGGGTGATGAGGGTGATGAATTCGAAACTCCAGCATCTCTCTCACGTGCCATAAGTCCACCTCACAAAAGACTTCGTCCAGTGGACATCAGAACGTCGCCATGGCAGCTCACTCAGATCCAAGATCTCTCTGATGAACTAAACAGGGATACCATTACCCTGGAGGATATCTTGGATGATCCTCTTATTCATGAATGTTGGCAGTTCAACTTTCTCCACGATATCCCATTCATCATGAGTGCTTTCGATGAACGCGCTCAGCGTTCGATCCAGCTTCACATAGTTCATGGGTTCTGGAAAAGTCAGGATCTAAATCAAATCATCCTTTCGGTATGCAATGATGTTTACTACGCAATCAATCTCTCTTTATGCCTACCTATTTTTTTTTCACCCCCATATTGCAAACACACGATTGACATGAGGCTGATATTTTATTTCTTTTCTTTCTTTTGAAATGTAATTAGGAACATGCATCCCAATATCCAAACGTTCACCTGCATTGTGCACCATTGCCCGAGATGTTTGGAACGCACCACTCAAAAATGATGGTATTGTTTCGTTCAGATGATACGGCTCAAGTCGTCATTCACACGGCAAATATGATCCCAAAGGATTGGACCAACATGACCAACGCAGTATGGAAGTCCCCAAAGTTGCCCAGATTATTGGAGCCAGATCTCATACTCCAACATGGACAACGATTTCCCACTGGCAGCGGCCTAAAGTTCAAGGCAGATCTGCTCGCCTACTTGGAGCACTATGACTCGTATAGGGTTACATGTCAACCACTGGTAGACCAGCTCTTGGACTTCGACTTCTCTGGTATACAAGCAGCATTTATTGCCAGTGTTCCAGGCAAGCATGACTTCCGCGATGAAGATAAACCAGCTTGGGGTTGGACTGCTTTGCAGAGGTGTCTGCAAGACATACCTGCTGAACCAGGGGAGTCGGAAATTGTGGTACAAGTATCGTCCATTGCGACTCTTGGTGCCAAGAATGATTGGCTACAAAATGTCTTGTTCGATTCATTAGCTGCGTCTTCGACTCAGAATGCAAAGAGGCCGAGCTTCAAGATCGTTTTCCCAACAGCGGATGAGATTCGGAATTCATTGGATGGGTACGCTTCAGGACATTCTATTCACACCAAGATCAAGTCATCGCAGCATATCCAGCAGCTGCATTACCTTCAGCCAATGCTACACCACTGGGCCAACGATGGTGCAAGCGCAGAACTTCTCGAGGATGCACTTATCGAAGGTGATAGCGGGCGAGACCGTGCAGCCCCGCACATCAAGACATATATCCGTTTCAACCAAAACAGCAACATTGACTGGGCCATGCTAACGTCGGCAAACATGTCCAAGCAGGCGTGGGGCGAGGCTCTGAGACCCACCACCGGGGAAGTTCGAATCGCTTCCTGGGAAGTCGGTGTATTGGTGTGGCCAGGGTTACTGTGTGATGATGGGGTCATGATCAGCTCGTTCCAGTCAGATACCCCTGAGGCATCGCCATTCGCAGAAGGAAACAAGTCTCTCATTGGCCTTCGGATGCCGTACAGCATGCCGCTACTGGCCTACGGCAAGGACGAGGTGCCTTGGGCTGCGACCGTGGCCCACTCTGAGCCTGATTGGAGAGGCTTCATGTGGACATACCCGGGCAGTAACAAGGCATAGGCGAAGTGGGGGAAGATGACTTTTGGAGTTTGGCGATGCTTCGCTAGCAATTACTAGTGAATTTCTATCGAAAAATAGGAACCAAGGTGTTCAAGGTTTTATCTACCTCGGAAATAAAAGGCTTCTCTAGTAGATATTGTGGATGCCATATGTGCGTATACTCTATTTGTACTGCATGGATGGCCATGCTGTACTTTAAGTATAGACACAATCTAGCTAGTAGAATTAGTTCTTGTTAACTCTTCTCGCCTTTTCTTTGAATTTATGCGCAAGTGTCGACTCTGATAATGAGTACCTCCCCTACAATTCATGAGAATGGTCTTTGGCAGCAAAGTTCCTTTACTGAGCTTCTCGCGTCTTCAGTCCACCTAAATGCATTAGTATTATTACTAGCATCAACGGCATCAAACTTATAATTGTCGCCTGTCTTCAAAACTTTACAATCTTATCTGACTGTCGGCGTCTGCGTGGCTTCTACGCGGTTACTCGTAAATAGTGTAGCAATCCTTGATATGTACATGTTGCTAATCAATCTCATCTTTCCATATGGGTATCATTGAAATATAAAATAACGCCGTTCCTCCGTAGTCAAATTTGTCGACAAAAGGGGATCTATTCACACGAGGCATCCAAAGACTTCGCCGCTGCACCTAGCCCTGCCGGGATAACGACCATGTCTTTAGAACCCGCTATATCGCGACCGACTTGCATTGTTCTTTGACTACGCTGCTGCCTCCGACCCTGTCAGATTAACAACCATGCCAGAAGATGATGCATTAGTCACAACATGTTAGCAGTTAATCATACCAAAAGGCTGCCCACTGCCCCCAGCCCTGCCAGGTTAATGGGTATGCCTTCCAGTTGACTAGCACTCATTCCTAGATCCCCTTACATTTAGTTACCTTGTATTTGCAATTGAGCATGCTGTAGCATTATCACCAAGATACCATAACTCAGATGCAGGATCCCGTCTAGAAGACCGTTTTGAGCGTAAGAGTCTTTCAACAACAGGGGAGTCTTGCAGTCGACGTTGACTGCCCTTCTTCTCTCGCGACCGCTGCTGTGATGTCGTTTGTTCTCCGCGAGATCCTGCTGTCTCATGTTTTCCGACTCGTTGACGTGAGGCCCGAGGCTTCCTCTTGAATTTCCTTAATGTAAAAAATTCCGTTTGAGTAGCTGCATCGACAGTCGTGAGCTCACTTCTGCCAGCGTCTCTTTCGGAAGATACTGGGCCTGCTGGTGGGCTTGAATTGCGTAAACATCTTGTGAGATCGCTTGGCCCATCGTCTGTCCTGACCCGCTTCGTTTTTGATTCTAAGGGGTCAATCTGGGGGCTGTCTGCCCTTTTGCGTTTCTCGGCTCGTTTGAGAGGCGCTGTGGATACCGCCTCTGTCACACTTGATTTGAGTTCGCCAGAAGCAGGGTTCTCCGTATGAAAGTCTCCGCCGCCGTCGCCCTCCGCTCGCGGTTTTTTCCGTTTGGGTGTATCTGTACGGCTGGCATCATCGATATCATCGCATTTCCTCTTTCTTCCTTCCGACAAAGAACCCTCGGCCGTTGGTGTAGGCAATGCCCGCCCTACTGTCTGAGATTCATGCAGGCTTGATGACGATGTAGTTCGTGACGTATCGCTAGGAGTTTTCAAAGCTGCCGAATTTATTGAAGTTGACGTATCGGGAGACGATTTCTGAAGGCAGAGCTCATCATGTTCCACAGCTGTTACAACTGGTTCATGGTGCATTGGCTTGGGGGGAGAGAGGCGTGCCGAGCCTGAAGCAGTCGTTTCAACAGTCGTAGAGGAGACGGCATTGTCCAAACTCTGGCCTAAACGCTTTTTTTTTAATATTCGCTCTAAGGCTTCTTTACGACGCCGCCTTCTCGCATCCTGGATCTTGCGTTCGTCTCTGGTGAAGCCGTCAAAAAATCTTACTAAAGAGTCAAAAGACATCGTGCGGCTAAGTTGACAAAAAGCAGCCCACCGGTCTGTCGTGGAGTCATCCATAGAGTCGGCATCCATTATCTGGTCTCCAGTCTCTGGATCAATACACCGGCTGCAAGCAAATAGCCTAGGGAATGCTCCAAGATGTGAAGCAACATTCCTCCAAGCCTCAACCATCTCATCTATTCGTTGAGCCTTGCTTTCTTCTAGTTTAGAATAAAACTCGTCCAGAGTAGAAGAGTTTTCGGCACAATGCTGAACATCTCGGAAGAAAGCCTCGGGATCTTGTAGAGACAATGTTCTGGTGTTGAAGCGACTGTGTAGCGTGGTGAAGAGCGCATCGGGTTCCAGACCAAATTTATGGCAGGGCCACTGCCAGAACGAGTCCACAAGGTAGTCCGGGCTGGGAAGTCTAGGGTTCATCTGAAATGTTAGAAGATGAATGAATACGAAGGTGGCTGCTAGGGAAAATGGATTAGTAGGAAGACGCGTGTGGTCTCCCGTGATGATGGCCTGAAGTGTACCCCTCGCAAAAGCTGTATCACGTGACATAGTCGTTAATATGTACCAAGGTTACCTAAATGATATTGCCTGCCCACTACAATTCTAATAAGCATCTTATAGAGCCGAAAAAAGCAGTGATAAAATCTTATGCATCTCCTCTTTACCATAGCTGCCACCACGAGAAGTGTGCAAAGGCATCTGAGCGGAGTGTTTTGGTAAGCTTCTCACACGCACGGTTAGGGCAGCTATGACGGGAATTCACGATACGCATTTTAATAACAAGAGCAACGCATTATATTAACTTCACACCGTTGAGGACATGCTTCATTTAGCCCTGGAGAACCTGAACTATCTCGTCCACTTTGATCCTTTGCTTGGCTTCAAAATCTAGCATGTTGCTGACTACTTGTAAAATATTCATAAGAGACTCGTCTGAGTTGCATTCAAGCTCCTTCGCGGCTTCTTCAATGACAGACAGCCATTGACGGCTCACCTTTCGAACCTCATTAGCTGCTAAACCCTCATTTCTCAGAGCAGCAAGCACCCAATATAGACGGGGTGATCGCCGCTCTGGGAGAGGAATCTTTTGAAAAAGGTAAAGCATGACCACGCCAAGCGCGAATACGTCGCCCCCGGCTCCACGTTCACGCTCAGTGTAAAATTCAGGCGGGACATACCACGGCGTTCCACCATAGTGAACAGTTCGATGGTCAGTTGACAATCCAAAGTCGATGAGGACTGCACCTCTATCCTTAGAATAGAGAATGTTGGCTGGTTTAATATCATTATGCACGACGCCTTTGCTGTGAATATATCTGAGGGCCTCAGACATATTTTGAAGCACTCTTTTCGCGTCGTTGGTGGTCAACGTGCAGAATGGGTTTGTTGTAGGTTCGCGATAAGAGGCCAAATCAGGTGAATCGACATGTTCTATGTACAGTGATAGAAGTCTTGCATCGCTGTCATAAAGACGTACAACTGTGGGCTATCAGAGCTAAATGAGTATCAGTTTTCAAAGAAGTAGGGTTTCTTACTTACATGTTGGCTCACTTTAGAGTGCATTCTTACTTCCTTCAACCAACTGTCGGCGCACCTAACGATCTCCGCCCCCCTGGTTTTATTCATGGGGTCTGTTGTGGTTCGAAAAGCTTTGACTACCACCAACTTACCTAAGATACTGGAGTGACGAGCCTTAAAGACGTGTGAGTTCTGGTTGATTACAATATCTTCATTGCGAGTAAGCGTGTAGTCTTCTCCCTGAACGCTAACGATCTTTGCAGCATCGCCGGCTTGCAGGAGGTCTAGTGGATGATGCAGATGCGAGACAACGCCTCCGCCCAAATTCTTGACGGGAGCTAGGCTAGGAAAAGCGGGCTTGCAGGGGGGAGCTGGCTGGAAGACTGCAATAGCATCCGACTTGTCGCCCATCCCCTCTCTCTTCCCCCTCTTGGCCGTCGAGGCAGCTGGCTGTGATAGCTCAAGCGTCCTCTTAGTAGCTTTTGTTGTCTTGTTCCTAGCTTCCGGCGTGATGGAAACACATCGGCGTGGGACGGTCGTAAGGTTTAATAGGTGTTGATGTCCCAAGTAAATAGCACATAACCCAGTGTCAAGGATAACTCTTTGAGAGTAATAGAGTACAGCTGAGTTTGTAGGATCAGGCCGTCCCATCTGCTCCGGCGATACTATTGGTCCTTTAACAACAATGTGCTTCTTCGTGGTCATGTTGATCAAGACAACGAGATCACTGTTGGGATCGAAGAAGAGTTTTAGGAGAAATGCTTCGCCAGACGGGGCATCTCGAATATTGTAGCCTATGTCATAATGGAGCTGGGGTATAGAGGGCAACTCCACAAACTCAGTAGAAGCTTTGAAGGCCACATCTGTTCCTGTGCCAATGGGTTCGATGTCAATTTTAAAGTTGTTATCTTGACTTGGCTCAAGGCTGGCCCTTATAGTATCAGGATGTGCGTGCTTATAATCATGTGTAACTTCGTTCGCTATAGTTCTGGCGATGCGTTCAAGATCAGCCGATGTATGAGGGTTAGTCTTTTCAGAAGAGTTATTGAATTGTTCAATAGCTCCAGTTCGTCTTGTATCATTCGCTAGAGTTCTAGCGATACGCTCAAGATCAGCCGATGTGTGAGGGTTGGTCTTTTCAGAAGAGTTGTTGAATTGTTCAATGGCCTCAACGGGTTCAATAGCCTCAACGGGTTCAATGGCCTCAACCGCTCTAGTTCGTCTTGTATCATTCGCTAGAAATCTAGCGATACGCTCAAGATCAGCCGATGTGTGAGGGTTGGTCTTTTCAGAAGAGTTGTTGAATTGTTCAATGGCCTCAACGGGTTCAATAGCCTCAACGGGTTCAATGGCCTCAACCGCTCTAGTTCGTCTTGTATCATTCGCTAGAAATCTAGCGATACGCTCAAGATCAGCCGATGTGTGAGGGTTGGTCTTTTCAGAAGAGTTGTTGAATTGTTCAATGGCCTCAACGGGTTCAATGGCCTCAACGGGTTCAATGGCCTCAGCGGGTTCAATAGCCTCAACCGCTCTAGTTCGTCTTGTATCATTCGCTAGAAATCTAGCGATACGTTCAAGATCAGCCGATGTGTGAGGGTTGGTCTTTTCAGAAGAGTTGTTGAATTGTTCAATGGCCTCAACGGGTTCAATAGCCCCAACCGCTCTGGTTCGTCTTGTATCATTCGCTAGAACTCTAGCGATACGTTCAAGATCAGCCGATGTATGAGGGTTGGTCTTTTCAGAAGAGTTGTTGAATTGTTCAATGGCCTCAACGGGCTCAATAGCCTCAATCGCTCTGGTTCGTCTTGTATCATTCGCTAGAAATCTAGCGATACGTTCAAGATCAGCCGATGTGTGAGGGTTGGTCTTCTCAGAATCATGTTCGGATCGTTCGATGGCTCCAGTTCGTCTCTCAATCTCGCTAGGTGTTAATGGATTGGTAACGCCAGATGGCGACTCACTATCGTGCTCCATTCGAGTAGAGTAGAATGACTGAAAAATATATATATAAAGGATTGTGATAACCCAAGAAGCTTAGATTTGGTGGAAAGGGCGGTAACTTGTGAATACATATGAGCCTGCATACTTCTGCCTAACTGAAGTATCGACGATTAATTGCGGGGAGACTTGAGTAGAGAAAAGCTTCTATTCCTATTTAGTCTCGTTAGTTACGTGTCCCAATCATATGCATCTGTTACTGCAATAAATTCTGTTTAAAATCGAACAATTAATATTAAAGATATATAGAGATAGCGTCTCTAGATACCGTAGATACTATACAGCTCCTTTCCTAGATTCGGAAGCGCTTTACTGAAGTCTTGGCTAGTTATACTAATTCATGGGGAATACTTACTTCCCTTTTCGCAGTCCTTTTGTTTTTGTTCACCACTTATCTGTTCTTGAATTTGCTTACCTACACTTTATGCAGCTTTTTCAAGTGTAATGTATAAGCCTTGGGAGTACGACGTATAATTTATTCAAATGTATGCGGCCCCCACTTTGGATGTGACTTTGATAATCATTGAGTTAGGTAGCCTATTATGTGAAAAGTCAAGCTAAACTGCACCATCAGTTGTCAGTTGTTGTTCGATAAGTAGTATCTATCGAATAACCACATAGAAAACATACTATTTATACTAGCTTCTCAATGTAGTTTTGGAGGAGATTTGGAAAGTCTGTAACATCATAGGCGCCTCGTCTCCTTGCCGATTGTCCTGTCCAATATTGTTGTGATGTATAGATGAATTGAACAAAGGTGGCAGGGTCGACGGCCTCAATATATATAAGTGACTGACACTGAGTTTTGTACGTCTCTGACAACCGTGAATGGCCTGTTGATGGTTCAGACGTTGGTGATTCAAAGCTTTCGTGTTCTATTGGAACCGCTTTCTTGGCCCAAGTTCTTCTCACCACTAATACGAAGTAAGAAGCAGCACGGTTTCAATTTCGTCATTCGGAGTATACGTACTTTCTTTTGTAGCAAACTGAGGAGAATGGCAAGCAAATAAACAAACATTTTCATGATCAGCAGTGAAAAAGGGTCTCGGAATGAATTAACGGATCTGTGCCAGTAATCTCCTCCAATATTGTACTTCACTCCTTTGCAGTGAGACAGGTTGTATTTTTTTATGTCAAATACGATCTCACACAGGCGCCAAGTATGGATGCCACATGGTATAAAGACGTGTGAACAAGGATGTGTGCTGCCACGAGGCTAGGCTAATAGTTTGTATCTGTCAACGACAGGGCGCCTGGCTAAATCCTTCTTCCGACATGGGTCCAAGTTGATTGCTTGAAGATGCTACCTTGGTAAGCAGTTTAGCAGCATGTATCATATATGAGTACTTTTTACGATTTGTTGTCGCCTGCACCGAAATCCAGATAGTAATATGCACATGTACGAGTACTCCATAAGCATGTATGGATGGATGTTGGCGCAAGCCTGCTCGACTGACTCTCTCTCTTTTTCTATCCATTGTGGGACAATTCGCTTTGCGGGACTCGAGATTCTGTCTGAGGGGAAGATGCGGGGATCCCCTCCTTGTCCTCTTCCATTCCTCGGCGTGCCCAAAGAGGCGCCAAACACAAGACATCGGGTTTAAAAAGAAAAGAGAGAATATTCACTTTACTTCGTACGGAGTAGTACATGTCGTACCAAGCAATAAAGGAACGGAGTCATACCTGTACAGAGCATTAGTCTCAGTGACAAACGGTGGGCTTCAGCGCCACGGCCACCGCTAAACCGGGCCGAGACAAGGGGCCAGCTGAGTTGGCCGCGCCACTAACTTAGCGCGCTGAGCTGCCGATTTTTTTTTCTTTGCCATCGGATGCTCGAACGGGTCAATATCGGCCGGTCTTTTTGATTTGACTGCCCACACTCACTGCGGATATGGCGTGAAGACTTTGTGCGAGTACAAGTACGACTCTAGAGAGAAAGAAAAGGGAAGTACACGTTACATTAAGAACAATTTTGGAGTGGATATGCGTATAAAGGCGAGAATAACCTTACCTAATATACTATAAGTACTAGCTACCGGTCTATTGGTAGACAAGACTATGAAGTAATACTGGCGGAGTAAGTATGGAGTACTCCATAATTTACTTCTCATTAGAGCAAGAGCAAAGAGAGTTGCTGTTAAATTCTGCTATTACTACCTAAGGTAGTACCTACCTTACTTTACCCATTCACTACTACGGGGAACCTACTAGTCGTGATCTTTAGTACGGAAAAATACCTTAGGTAGGTACTAAAGTTCTACAGAGTAAGGCCGTACCTACTAATACTAGAAAAGAAGTAGTTCCTGGTACTATATGTTAGCTCTTGGACTGCTGCTTATTTCCTTGCTCAGTCTCATCTTCATGTTCATCAATCTCTTTCTTCTCTTCTTTCTTTTCTTCACTTTAAGTTAGACTCCTACCGACTAATCGCCCAAGAAGCTGCCGCTAGCCTCGATCTCGATCTTTCTCTCTCTCCATCGGTACATTGTGCTGCCGGCTGGCGCACGCCGAATTGGGAAGGGCGGAAACATCAAGAGAAGCTTCTCTCTCTTTGTAGCCATTTTCTCTTCCTTCGTTTCAACATCAAGTGCTGGATAACTCAACCGCCCTCCTCTCTTGGGAGCGCATCGCCTCTGTGTCCCTCTCAGCTAGCATTCGCAGGCGACTGCTCAACTCAAGAGACCAGAGAGACCCAAAGACATATTGAAGGAGAGAATAGGAAGGGTTTATAATTCAAGGTTAAACCGATACCAGTGCTTTGAAAGCGTCTGAATTAGTTCATTCGCTAGTTAGCATTAGAGTCTCCCTCCTCTGTCTCGATTCACAGAGCTTTAGCGGTTAAATCGAAATTCTCTCTCTTTTCTCTCTCCTAGGACAGACAAGTCTCAACACAATGAGCCCCGCTGCCAATAATAGCAACTCTGGGCCATCTGGTCATGACCATACAGTCTTTTCATCTTCCTTCCGCTCCGGCTCTCCTCTTGCTGAACAGGTTCTGGCGCAAGACATCGCAGAGTGCAGTGACGATGATTTCGAACCCACTGATGATCTGACCGATGCCGAACATGGCCATCACTTTATGTATCGCCGGCCCAGCGGCGTGGCCTACGGAGCATCGCGGCCTGCCTTCAACCCAAACTCTTTAGATGAGCCCATCTTGACGCCGCTTGAGCGGAAGCAGTCTCGCGATGCTGAACGCAGTCTCTTACGGGACAACCATGTCTTGCCACCGAAACATGCCCACAAGAGCCAGTCATTACCAGCTCGAATGTACCGGAAAGTCTTTAGCACAAAGGTACCTGTTGAAGAGTATGAAGAGGAGTCTGAAGAGGATGCGCCGTTACTCTCCCGAGACAGCGACCTCGACTATGGAACACAAACTCGACAACAGCAGCCCAACTCTGCGGGCGATGACGACGTGGATGAGCAGTGGGAGGAGGCCATAACGTCAGGCCGTATTCGTACGACATGGCAGCGTGAGGCCAAGACAGTTTTATCTTACTCCGCACCCCTTATCGTGACCTTCTTCCTTCAATACTCCATTAATGTGGCAGGTATCTTTGCTGTTGGCCGCATTGGCACTATAGAGCTAGGCGCAATATCTTGTAAGTGCTGATTGATTTCGTTTTCCTCAGCATAATGAGCCAGACGACCCAACAATAAAAGACATTAAAGAGGAAACGAAACTAACTTGTTCTTTCAAATAATTAGTGGCCAATATGTCGCAGGCCATCTCTTGTTTGGCCCCTTTTCAAGGCCTTGCCACTAGTTTAGACACTCTCTGCGCTCAGGCTTACGGATCTGGCCACAAACATCTTGTTGGCTTGCAGTGCCAACGTATGGCATGCTTCCTGCTCACGCTCTCCGTGCCCGTCATCATGCTGTGGTCCTTTGGAGCAGAACCAATCCTGCAGCGCATGGTGCCCAACCCCGAGTCTGCCCGACTTGCTGCCCTCTATCTTAGAGTCATGATCTTTGCTATCCCCGGCATCATCCTATTTGAGTGCGGCAAGCGCTTTACCCAGTCGCAGGGTCTCTTCCAGGCAACCACCTACGTCCTTCTATTTGCTTCCCCCTTTAACATTTTCCTCACCTGGTTGCTCGTCTGGAGGCTAGAATTTGGCTTTGTTGGCGCACCTATTGCTGTTGCTATTACTGAGAATATCTTACCGGTCCTTCTCTTTTTATATGTTCGCTTCGTCAACGGCCGAGAATGTTGGGGCGGCTTCAGCAAGCGTGCGCTTACAAATTGGTGGGTCATGATTCGACTTGCGCTGCCAGGTATGATCATGGTGGAAGCAGAGTGGCTCGCTTTTGAGATTTTGACGCTACTGGCCAGCCGCTTTGGATCCGACTATCTTGCAGCCCAGAGTGTCGTTTCGACGATTGCAAGTATTTCATATCAGATTCCTTTCCCCATGTCGATTGCTGCCTCTACCCGTGTTGCCAATTTAATAGGGGCTGGACTTGTCGACGCGGCCAGAATAACCGGCAAAGTGGTACGTTTTATATGCAAAATTAATCCCCTACTGCAAGCACCCTTTCCGGTTGTATTAGTTTCTATCTTACTCACACATATATGCACCGGCTAGACTTTTGTAGCACACTGTGTCGTCGGACTCCTCAACTTTACGCTCTATAGCAGTCTTCGATTCCATCTGCCAGTGCTCTTCACCGACGATGAGACGGTTATTTCTATCGTGGCCAGCATTTTACCCGTCGTCGCTGTCATGCAGGTCTTCGACTGCCTCAGCGCCGGTGCTCACGGATTGCTACGCGGTATCGGCAAACAGAGCATAGGCGGGCCGGTCAATCTGATTTCATACTATGTCATATCGCTGCCCGTCTCACTTGCACTGGCCTTTGGACTTGGTTGGAAATTGCAGGGCCTGTGGGCCGGCGTAACCGTGGGATTAGTCTTGTAAGCCAACTAACTTTTCCATAATTGACTATGCAGCATGGCAGCTAACTAATGTTGATATAGAGTCTCAACGATTGAATACACTTACCTACTGAAAACGGATTGGCATCAAGCTGTCCGGGAGGCCGCTGCCAGAAACGCCGCTGGTTAGAAGCCAAGCAATGGCGTGCGTCCACTCATCCGGGGACATTGTACGGAAATATACTTGTTACCCAATATCTTTAATGAAATAAATGGCGGTTCATCTGCATCCACGACTCGGAAGCAACAGAATAGTAATGTCTTAAGCGAGGAGAGTTTTTGTTTCACCATTCACAAGATGGTAGAGGCCAAAGTAGAGGAGCGTTTAATGAATCAACGAAAGCTTTCGGCAGCGTCAAACAGAGACGAGATAGTGAACTGCGGAACATGAGAATATTTGGATGAGTCTGAGCAAAGAGGCACACAATATGCCTCTATGAATAAATGCACTATGATGGATAGTTTTGAAAGGAAAAAAATTAATAAAAGAAATTCATGACACACGTGAAGAAGAAGAATTCGTGCCACAATTTTATTCTTGAGCTTTCATATATTTTTTTTCATCATGTTCTCTCTTATATAAGGTAATAAAAAAAAATAGAAAAAATAAATAGAAAAGTCTCTGTATACTTATTAACCGTTGCCCCCCCCCCGTCTTTAAATCCTCTCATTCGATTTTGCTATCACTTTTCCTCTGGCACACCCTTAGTGCCGTCCGTTAAAACTCCAGGAGAAATGGAAAAATTGAGAAATTGAAAGAGAAAAGAAAACTTGGTAGCTAACATTCCACTCGAGTAATGAAATGAAATTATTGGGAGATATAAAAAAAGGAGAAGCTAACTCCTTGCTGCCGCAGTTGCCACACCAGATGTTTAAACTTGATTTAGTTGAGTAGGGAGTGTGTTCGGATGGCTTTGGGGCCGTGTTCACTATATTGATGATGATTGGTTAGCAACGACACCTCTGCGTATGTATGTAGTAGTTATTCTGTCTTGTAAAGAAGATGAAGAAGAAAAATAGGGGTGGAAAGGGGTCTGTCTCACTTGTAATCAACTCTACTCAAGCTCATTGACTTCTGAGCTTCGATAGCCTGAGCATCCATGTTGGAATGCAAGCAGAATGCAATCCGAGCGGCCACCTGCGCGCCCAGAAACATGGCTTCTTCAAAACCATTCTTGGTCCACTCGCTCAGATATGTCGGCAAGGCGATTGTCTTGATGCTTGTGGGCGTCTGGCTGTGGAAGTGATGACCGCTCGCGGGGCCAGCGGCCTCAGACCCAATCATGGGTGTTGATGTAGTTGCGACTTGGATGACGGATCCAGGTACTTCTCTGGCCCCAGCGCCAAAAGTATTGGCCGTGGTGGCGGCTTGAAGGAGCGGATTGACACCGCTGGAGGGCAGCTGATGCGGCGCGCCGGAGAAGGAGCCGACTGGGGTCTGGGAGCCGGTGCCGACAGGCGTTGCGACATTGGATGGCAGCTCTGAAGTGAACATGGTGGCTGTGGAGGGCGAGATGAGGTGGCGCGCATGCAGGGTTTGCAGGATATTGTCTTTGAGGCCGCGTAGCCGCGAGCCGTTGCCGACGAAAACGAGATTGTCCCAGCAGGCTGGACGCATGTACATGTCCTCAACGCCCTGGATGGTGCGGTAGATAGTGTTGGCGATGCGGTCGATCTCGTTTCGGTCTGCGAAGAGGAAGCGTTCCAGACCGACTTCGATTTCACGGCGGATTCGCTTGGGCCTAAGCTCGGGAACCTCGTTGCCAGTGCCGTTGCGGTTAGTGGTTTCAGTGGCCGTAGTATTTACCACCTTTCCATCAACTTGGTTATTGCTATTCGATTCTTCGGATTTGATAAGGGGCTGAGAGTCTGTGCCGTTGGTGGTATCGACGGCGGCCTCGCCCCCAGCTTTCATCTCGGATGAAGATGTACGCTCCTCTGCTTGCGACTCTCCTGTTGCCGATGCTGTTACTGGCTCCGTCGCTGGGATCGAGGCTGGTGCGGGAACATCTCCGGCATTGTTCTCTACGCCCTGCATAGATACCGACAAGGGTAGGGGTGCGGCCACAGGCACTTCTCGGATGACTTCCTCCATGATTACTTTTTCATACGAAAATGTGTTGCGCACCTTTTTCGAGTTGGGCAGTCGCATAGGCTTTGCTTGGGCAACTTCAGCTTCTTTATCCTTCGGTTTCCGTCCAGGTTTGCCTTTCTCCTTTTCTTTTTCCTTCTTAGCCAAAAATTCCTTGGTCTGGCCGCTGGTGACAATAGTGGCAACGTCGAGGACACCATCTTCGTCAATATTGGCGTCCAGACCATCATTCTCCTCCATGATGACATCTTCTGTCTTGGGTGGCTCGCTAATCTTTGGCACGTCTGGCACCACTGCCGCTGCCGTCGCCGCTGGTTCTGAGGTTGGTTCTCCTGCTGGTTCCGTCACTGTGCCTGGTTCTGCCGTTGTGCCTGATTCTACCGTTGTGCCAGGCGCTGCTGACTGCGGCGGCTGTGGTAAATCGGGAGCCTCAACAGGTAGCTCAACCAGGTCTTTCTGCGATGGTGCATATGGCAGCACTTCACAGATGCCGCTCTTCTTGAGCTGTTCCGCCATGTCTTGATCGAAGCCTTTCCCCTCTAGAAGCTGCCGCAATCTGTGTGTAAAGACCTCTCCTCCACTAATATGGCGCCCAGGCTGTGGTCTACCCAGATCCATATGGTTAATAACCCGTCCATCGTGGATAGCCGTAACGTCAACCTTTTCGTAGCCAATGTCGACGACTGTCATGTTGGGCCACTTGAGTCCGTATTGCGTAGCAATGCCACTATGAATCATGCAAAGGGCGGGAGTCTTTGTCTTCTCGAAAATGTATCGCGCAATGGCCTCGCAATCTGGGCGCGTCCATTGTGGAGATGCCATGAGCATAATGGGCGTGTTGTGATATGTAGTGGTGAGCAGGCCGTGGACGTGATCGAGGAATGCGAGGAAGGCATCCATCTGAATAATACGCCCACCTAAAAACATTAGCCTCGAATTTTGTAAATCCACTTCATACTATGAGAAACTCCAAGTATTAAAGAGATTGATTTGACAAACATACCCTCAATTGGATATACGGCATCCTTATCCTCGTCTGTATCCTCCACCCACTCCTCGTGCTCCGCGCCATCTATAACCTTGGTCCGCTTATACGTATAGTACGGCCGCCAATGCTGCGGATACTCTATATCCCTAAACATTCTCGTCGGGATCCGATGTGCTGGTGGTGAGAGCTCCCCGCAGCCCAACTGAGCCATTGTAGTCCTGCTTCCCGGACAGATGACCAGGACCTGCTCTTCGCGCCATTTACCCCCGCTAGCCATGGCGAACGAATTTGTATTATTGCTGTTATTGTAGTGAGAATAAGAATAAGAATAAGAATAATTCCTATTATTATTACTATTCCTCGTCTGGTGGTGGTGATAGCGCCGCTGTTGCTGCTGCTGCTGCTGCTGTCCTAGCAAAGAGTCACTCCTCCTGTGACGAATGCCGTAGCCGATCGGAGAACCAGTCCGAATTGACGCTGCGCCTCTGCCGTCGTTGTTCTTGGTGGGCGTGGTGAACTGCTGCCGAGAGCCTCCAATTCGACGATAACGCGTTTGGGGAGTCGAAAACGAACCTCGAGATGCTCGGCGGGCGCGCAAACCGTAGCGGTGTGGCGTCGGCGTGGATGTGGAGTGGGGGCTGATCAAATCTGTGGCGGTGCGGCTGGCTCGTCCAAAGGGGCTAGACCCTTTGTGGTTGTTGTGATGCTCATTTGGAGTTCTGAAATTGATAATACCAGGAAGAGGTTTGCCGGCACTGCTGGCACCAGCTATGATAGTATTCTGTACATTTTGAGGCATTTTTTTTTTTGCCTGTCTCTCTTCGCTAACGATTATTAATAGTAGCTGTGACAACTTCACTCATCGATCGAAGGTGACTGCGAAATAACCACAAAGTGAAGATAGGGCTGAGAGGGCTGAAAGGGAATGCAAAAAAAGTTGTGTTGCGAAAAGAAAAGAGGGGAAGAAGAAGAAGAAGAAGAAGAAATTAGATTCTTTTTGCGTTTGAGGAAAAAAAGCTAGATTTCTGATCGTTATTTGACTGCCAGCTGCCGCCTCTCCATTTCGACGACCGGCAGCTGGCTGCCAGCTTTGCTCCATCTTATCTACCTTTACGGCTTTGTGCGTGTATATATATGGCTTCAGTCATGTACATTCTTTTGTACCTACTGCCTGTTTGTCTAAGTATATAGTGAGGGCCATTGGAAGACTCAAAACGCTGGTAATTGATCGTGTTTCATTTCAAACTTGCTTCTCATATGATTTCATCAATATATTAAGATGGATGATTATTCTTCCAATTCATAAGCATTTGTAGGGACGGGAGAAGTCCCTCCTCAATTAGAATTACTAAAAGAGAAGAAATACGGACCCAAAAAAAAAGCCGCTTTGTATGCAGTATCCTGTTCGCGACATGTCTGCTCTCGTTGATGGCTCTCATCATTATCATACATCAAAATCTTCCCAATGACAAACTCCGCAACTGCAAAGTCCATCATCACCCCAGCAATCAAAAAACGCACACCATATCTATATATATATATATGTATAAAAAAAAAAAAAGGGAGGGGGTCCACGCCCAAGTGTCTAAACGCCATTGCTTTTGTACCAAAGCAGTCCCAAACCAGCGCCTCTTCTTCAAAGCTGACAGCGCCGCCATATATCTTGATATGATATAAAGAGCTTATCCCAGTAAATATCCGCACGCCAATTATTAGTCAATATCCGCGCGTAAGAAGAATAGAAGAAATATTAAGGAGAAGTAGAAGTTCAAATAACCGTCCTTCTGGCTGCAGAATAATAAATAAATGCCGTCATGTCACATGTTCGTGTTGGAATGTTTTGTCTAGTTGGTCGCTGTCATTGGGCTCTGCTTAGCCTCAGTTGTTGGTGCGGGGGATGAATCATGAGCTTCCTCTTCCTCTTCTTCTTCTTCTCCTTGAATCATTTTCTTGGGTGAGTCATCATCATCAGCAACAACCATCTTGTCTTCAGTAATAGAAAATCTTCGCTCAGATGTAGGCGTGGTGACTGAAGATCCATCACAGCTCCAATGGTCCTCAGTCACACCAGTGTAAATCGATGACGTGTGCTTCTTCTTGTTTGAGGCTGCATCTGAATTCTCGCCTTGCTCATGGTGCGGTTCAGGCAAGAGAGTGTCGTCATTCAGTTTACGAGTTTCCAAGTCAAACTCGCCGATACTGGACTCATCATCATCCTCGACAACTTCCTGGCGGGAATCTTCTGAAGCATCGCTTTCTTCGCTCATAGACAACTCAATATCCTCTTCCTTCTCATTTATCTTGTCTTGTTCTTTGTTCTCTTCCTTCTCTTCTTTCTCTTCTTCCTGCTCTTGGTCTTTCAGCTTTGCTGCCATAGCCTCAATACTCTCAGCGTTGACCTCTCGGAC
Organism: Trichoderma oligosporum; assembly: GCA_015266385.1. Classification (NCBI taxonomy): domain Eukaryota; kingdom Fungi; phylum Ascomycota; class Sordariomycetes; order Hypocreales; family Hypocreaceae; genus Trichoderma; species Trichoderma oligosporum. The sequence goes on along the minus strand of JACBYL010000044.1, from coordinate 23,943 downwards.
ATCTGCGTCAGCGTCGCTAAAGGTTTGGTGCAAAGGACTCTGCATATCCACCCCATCCTCAGAAGTGGCCTTGCTAATTCGTGACATCCTAGCTGGGCTACGGGTTGGCAGAGGCGGGGGCACCCTCTTGGCAATTGTCACCACGTTGCCCCGGGCTTGGATCATGCGTGAGCCGAGAACCTGCGTGCTAGTTCGCTGCACTGCGGCAACTTCAAAAACAACGGGCTCTTCTTCAATACCATCTTCATCGTCAGCATCATTAATGTCGTCTTCACTTGACTCGTCTTCATCTAGTTCTTCCTCATTTGATTCGTCGTTGCTTAGTGCGTCTTCGCGAAGGCTTTCTGAGATGGATTGGGAGTCGGTTTGGAGAGACTCTACATCTGCGGAGTCTGGGCCGACAGACTTGTGCTCGGAGAATTTTTGATTGCCATCATAAAAGAGGACTTCCTCCTCCTCTTCCTCCTCTTCCTCCTCTTCCTCTTCTCCTGATTCTTCAGTAGTAGCTTCTTCCTCTACTTCTTCTTCTTCATCCTCCTCTTTGACTGCAGGAATGTAAGCGGGAGAAGCTCGCCCATTACCGTCGCTGGGACCTGGGCTGGGTGACGTCTCTGGCGTGTTGCCTGAGTCAGTCTGGGTACCAGCATCGGTGACCTGGCTCCTGATAGTACGCATTGACACATAGCTTCCTCGGTTGCTCCTTGAAACGAAAGTATCTACGCTCTGTCGGCTAAACTTGGACGCGATAGGACTCATGGGGTTCTGATTGATGTCGAACAAGCTACTCGTCGGTCGCATGCGGGAGCCTGCCTGGCGGATCTCCAGACCTGCCATTTCCAGCGCCAAGACGCCAAAAGGATCAGGGTCATTAGCCTGAGGAATCCCAAAGGAAGATGAAGAGTGAGGGGACGCTGGCATTGAAGTCGACTTTGGCGGGGTTGTTGTGATTAAAGCATCGCTCGGTGCAGGCTCCGCGGCGACTTTGTCAATGGCGAATTTGTCAAAGTCGGTCCTTCCCTCGGCCATTTTGAGGACTTGGATCAGGGGAGTCGTTTCATCGACATTTCGGTCGACGCCTCCAGAAAGAATATCCATGTGACTAACATCAGCAGCGTAGAAGCGCTCATTTTCATTGCTGCGCTCAGACAGCATGCATCCATGCAGGTTAACCGACTGCTGCTGGCCTCGAGCTTTCATATATGTCAAGACAGTATTACCCAGCTCCCTCCAATTGACTTCAGATTCATCAGACCCAAGCGACACGGTCTCTCCGGATCGAAGTTGAACATCGTCGCCCAGAGTCACGCGCGGTCTAGAGACAGATTCTAATGCAGCTAGACTGCTAATGACTAGAACGCAATCGTAAACATCGACCCCAATGATGAAGCTAAGCGTCGGAGTGTGAAGCATAATGCCAGAAGGAGGAGACCAAGTGCCGTCGGATTTTCTGGCAATCAGAATGCCCGACCCACCCGAGCCAGTCATCCATAAGCCGCTCCGCATACATGTGAAAACAGCAATGCCAGCCGCATTTTGTATTATTCGCTTGGGGATTCTCTTTGGAACTTGGTCCAGCGTTTTGATGCCCGTGGAGGTGGATGACGGAGACGCCGGCGCGTCATTCTCGAAAGGGGCGTAATAGCCATCCACTGCCAGGCCGTGTTAGTTAACTAACACCGGTAGTCATATAGAAATCCTATTTGGAAACAAGGGCGGCCGCAAAAGAAGAGCTAGAAAAATCAAAGCTCCAGGAAAGGACATGTTAGAGAAGCAACTTACCACAAAAGGACTTCAGGATGCGGGCGGCTTTATCGCACTCAAGATCCAGCGTCGCAGGCCAAAAGGCTTCCCGCTGTACTCGCTTGACTTGCTGATTCGCAGCGTCGGTGTTGATTTTGGTCAAGCCATTAGGAGGCTGAGATCTCCTGTTAGACCAGAACAGGTTACCAGTCTTGTTGCTGCCAGAATTCCTCTTTTCCCATGAGGGCAGGAAAGCAGAGACGCGCTGCATGGCTGTGATAATCGGAGGGGAGGGTGGATCTGGATTAGGAGGGGCCCTCTCGGCCGTTCAGGGGGAAAAAAGGAACCGTAGAGAAAACAAGCTCTAGAGGAGGGAGAGAAGGGAAAGGAGGGAAAGGAGAGCATCAGCTTTCCGGCCCAATGAAGCCGACGATGATGGATGACGAGGAAGAGAGTTTAGGGAGAAAAAAAGAAGAAAGAGAAAACCTGCTAGCGAATGACGGTGGATTGGACCGCCTGGACATGCCCCCTAGCATAAGGTGAGGCGTCCGTCCAGCTTGTGTTGGGGGGGGGGGCAAGTGCTTATAAGTACAGGGGGAGAGTAGCCTGTTTTTGCAATGATGATGGAGCTTGGGGCACTTAGACAAGTAGACAGGCAATGCTACTGGTAGGAATTTATTAGCTAGCACTTACAAGTACAAAAATATAATCACGGAAACTCTCATTATAGCCTCTCAATCTCCGCACTTTTTCCTGTCACGTTGTGCAACAGTGATTGCCAGGCTGATTCTGATTACTACGGCGGAGGTTTGACTACCGCATGCTACCGCGATTCCGTCCGCCACTCCACCAAACATCCTCCACATGGAATCAAATCCGGTCAAATTGCCTGCTGCTCGGATTGCGTCTATCTGATCAGCGTCATCGGAAGCGGGGGGGGGGGGGGGGAGGGGGGGGGGGGGGGGGACGTTCTCGTTTTTATTTCTCTATCGCTCTCCTAACAACAGGGCTTGATGATTGGAGGATGCAGCTGGATGCTCGGGCATCGTCATAAACAGTGAACCGCACGCACGCGCACACACACGCACACACACACAAAGGAGGAGAAGATGGTCAGCAAACGAGAAACGGGTGTCTGCTTCTGGCCGTGAATCCCCACACCATTGCCTTGCAAGTCTCTACAAGTGATTCACACGCACTAACTGAGGTGCAACATGCATAAAGAACTTGTTCTCCAGCTTTCGCCCACAAAGCGTTTACTTCGTCTCTTTCTCTCAGGAACTTGTCTTTGTACAACATCGAGTGCTTAAGCAATGACGAAAAGAGCTTCTCCGTATTTCATCCCCTGCTTGGCATCAAACCATTAGCGCATCTGTTTGGGGTGATATTGACGTCGCATTGCAGGACAAGCTATTCCATTCAAATCGATCGCCAAACCAAGATACATACTAAATAGAATTAATTATGGGACAGGCAATTCAACAAAGTGTAACATGGGCAAATAGGGCTGCTAGAGGGGAAAAAAACATGGCCCCCGGATCCATGTCCTGACCGTTTCTGTTAACCTTGTGGGACCGTCAAAATCAAAAGGACCCGATAGCGTCCGTTTGCTATTGTCACGAACCGACAACAATGAATTAAGCACGACGAGATTTGATCTATCCAATCTAATTTCCCCCTTGTGTGAGTGAATGCAAGGGCTGTTGAGGGAGGGGGGAGAGGGTGGCAGAGAACAAATAGTAAGATAGATGCATTCTAACGTCTCTATAGACAATTTGGAAGATACAAGTATGTTGACTATCAGAAAGATTGATCCTTTACTGCTTTAGAAGACGCGCATAATAATAACAACAAGCATCCCTCCCTATTTCGAAAATGGCTGCACAGCCTCGGCTGCAGGAAGAAAGGATCACGGCACTACAACGAATGAGCGCCATGTTCCAGATTTATGCTCCGTACGACGGTGATATTTCTGTTGCTGCATGTCTGTGCTCCGTCCAAAGTTAACCAGACATGCATCCGGTGATGGAACACAGAGCCCAATATCAATTAGCCTTGCTTAAATGCTACTCCGTACGGATTAGTTTCGCGCCATCTATTCCTTTCGTTCTTTCTTTTTTTTTCTTTTTTTCTAACCCCTTTGCTGTTTGTTTATAGCGATCAAAGTGGCGTATTGATTTGATGAAGTTGGCATCTTTGCATAGAGCTAATTTCGCTTTGGGAACCAGATTTAATCTAGCAACTATCTCCAATGGCAAGACCACGCCCTTGTCCCCTTTTTTTTTTCTAATTTTTTTACTCCCTTCAAGACTACGAGTTTAGGCTTTTGCGTCTAGCAGTAGTTTACGCTAATTCTTTTTTTTTTTTTAACTAGCCTGTATTGCCATTATTTCGATTGTTAAGAGGATCCATCGACAATAGTCGCAGGGAAGATCAGACTAGTGGAAAAGATCTTCTTCCAAGTCACAAATCAGAACTTTGAAAATGACCAAAAGTCTCTGCCTAACTTGACTGATCATATTAAAGCATGGACGTCCTAACATATCTATTGTGTCGTCGAATGAATGTCAAACACAATATTATGCGAATTTTAATACATGTACACACACACACACACATATATATATATATATATATATATATATATTCATCTATTTTAGACCACCATCTTACATAAAGCCCCCGAAAAGCGATACCACGACAAACGAGTATCTTGATCTTCTTTATGTTGGTTATTGTTAAGCAAATATAAAACCTCCTCTTGTTGTAGAAAACTTTGCATCATATAGCAAGAGTTTCCAGTTGTGCTATCCTACAACCCCACTGCTCTTCTTGAACGACCAGTTTTTGTGTATCAAAACAAGAGTTTTGCACACAAACCTAGGGCCATTAATCAATCAATCAATCAATCAATCAATCAATCAAATAACATCACATCACATCAGACAGAAATCAATTTTCATCTCAGTGAGATAAAGCTCTTTAAACGATTAAATGCTCCACAAATACAAAGCAATAAAAATCCATCCTTGGCATCTCCAACATCAATTGTCATACGGACTGGACTATTGCTACTATAAATAACTCCTTTTCTATATAAATAGATATTCACTATGATTTTGAAATGAACTATGTCGATTACGGTCTTTATCTATTTGTCAACCGTTTGTATGAAAATATTAGAGTAAACATTTGCACATCTTTAATGAAATGCTTTAAAAAAAAAAAAAAAAACCCCCACATTAAAAAAAAAAAAAAAAAACCCCCACCATTATAGATTCTCAGGTCTCCTCATTTCTCTTACGATGCCTCGCTTGCTCACATCATCTTCTTCTTTTCCCATAATCAGTCTTTTATTATCTTGCCCTTCCCTTTTGACTTCTCTCACGAGTATAGATAGCACTTTACATCATCTATTTAAACTTACCTCCCCATGCTAGTTTAGCATTCCCTCTCCATGTTTCACTTTATATAACTACTTTCACCTCATAACTAACTAATTCTACAGTATCTCCCAACTCCTTGTCATCTCATGTCAATCTGTATATATATTGGTCGGGTCTTCACACTTCAAAATTTTCATTCCATCGTCACGTGCACTCATTGCTTCAACATTTTTACATCATGTCTTCTTTAATACCTCTCGTTCAATCAAGTACTTATTACTATATAAATCAATTAATCACATTCTTACATCTTGTCCATTGCTTATAATATTATTCAATTCCTTTCTCTTTGTCATTTTTTTCTTCTTTTCCTTTTTTCTTTTCAGTTTTGCTTTTGGTCAGTCAACTTCTCCTCATACTGTGGAGGAGTACAGACATTTGTACACTCTTAACAAACTATTGGTGAATTTTCTCCTCTTAACATTAGTGAGTACATTACTTCTACCAACCCAATCTCTAAATATCAACCACTGCGGAAAAAAAATTCGTATCGCAACTCCAATTCTCAAGCATAACCTCTTCATGTATACAATACGTCAGCCCTCACGATATTCCAATCTACTGGAGTCGCTTCATTCATATACCTACCAGCTTTAGTCGCTTAGTCACAATCTTCATCTCCGTCCGAGACCAGTTATCAGAAATCCACAGCAACTCAACTCACTCGCTTACTCACATAACTCATCTTCATTTATTAATATTTTTTTTAAAAAAAATGTTCAAGTTAGCACCGTCCCCTCATTGCTACTACGCCCGCCTTATGAGAAATGCTCAGAATATCTCATTGTCATTTTCTTCTACAGAACCTATAAAAATCTTTCACCAAAAACCCGCTTGGGCGTCGGCGTCGCCATCCTTGCTTGGGGCTGCGTGGGATTGTATCTCTCCGACAAGGCCGAAGAGAAGTTTGGATATACGCCGACTGAAGAGGACAAGGCTGAGCTGCGAAATATGGCGCCTAGAATTACAAGTGTCGAGAAAAAACAATAACGTACGTCGAAGAGAAGGAAAGAGAAAGAATAAACAATAAAAAAGTTGGCTTGCAGCTTGGCTTGCAGCTCTAGAATCGATAGATGAAGCTCTTGAAGCTCTTGAAGCTCTTTTACGTAATATGAGAACTGAGATACCAAAATACTAATAAAAATCACACAATGCATGAAAACCTAGTCTATTGCAATAAATTGCTTTCTGATTTTGTCCTGTCAACAATCATTGGGAGGTTCTTTTTCAAGTCCCGCCACTCAACGAGAGTGAGAACCTTTTTATCTAGTCTGTACATTTTCTCTTGACATTTTACCCCTTTGTCATCCTCCTCTCCCTCCATCCGTTTCATCCATTTTTGCCATCCTTCATATCACCAGCCGTTGGTCAGGAAATCCAACGCAGGACAGAGCAATAATCATTAAGTAGTCCAGGCCATGAGATCGTGATGGCGTACCAGGAAACTACCACAGCCGGCCAGAACCCCCATCTCTATGTTGGATCGAAGTCTAATAAACTCTCAACTCCACCCCATCTATCCGCACTGAAAATGCATTTGCAGCACACAAAGACGCCACCGATGCCGAGCCCTGATGCATGCATGGCAAGCCGAATCGATTGTCGCACACAAAGTCGCCAATGCGCACGATTCCGTCGTTTGCGTTCTCGAAATTCAAAGCAAAGACGAGAAAGGAAAAAAAGCAAAAAAAAAGCAAAATACAAAACACAAAACAAAACAAACAACAAAAGAGTCGAAACGCCCTTAAATGCAACTTTCCCTTTTTTTTTTTTTTTTTTTTTTTTTTTTTTTTTTAAAAAAAAAAAAAAAAAAAAAAAAAAAAAACCCCCCAAAAAAAAAAATTCCCTTTTTTTTTTTTTTTTTTTTTTTTTTATAGATTTTCCCGCTTCTTTTTCATCTTTTCTGAACACTTATCAATCCAACCATATTCACCTCGCCAGCAGGAGCATTGACATCATCTCTTAACACTGCGCTTCCCGAATCTAATTGTCGAAACCTCTTTTGCCTTTAGGACACCAAAATCAGACAGTAAAAGTCCAATTCAAATTTGCCTTGAAAACGGCCGTGAATACAGTCAGACTCGCGTGGAGAATCATGACTCCAAAAATTTCTAGGCAGTATTATCAGAACAAAAGAGAGAGAAGCATGCTTAACTAAGTTTGCTTCTTATACATCCGTGGAAGGAAAAAGAAAAAAAAAAAAGTCATCTCGAATTGGGATGGGCGCTCAAGAGGATTCTCATGTACTCCTTATTGGTAGACGTGGTGGGATCTAGTTGGAGCTGCAGGCAGCCAGTCAAATGTTAGGCTCGGCCTTGGTTTCGGTCTGCGTCTGTCCATGATTAGGGGTGGAAGTAGAGGGATTGATTTGAGATTGATGCGCACCAGCCTGGAAGACCTGAGACCAGTCAAGGCCAGGTTGTTGGTTCGGGTTGGAACCGCCGTACATGGGAATACCATTCTGACCCGGGGGCATACTGTAGTTTGGCATCTGTTGATTGCTCATGGTGCTAGAAACGTCGCCCCCATATTGCTGCTGGCCACCCATTACAGGACCATTCATGTTCCTCCGGTCTGCATTACCATCATCAAGCCTACCCATGCTGCTCGACCTCGAAAGCTGACTCTGGTCACCCATATTGTTCATGCCATCTTGAACAGGGACAATGCCAAAGGGGTGAACAATGTTATTTCCTGCCATGTTACTCAACCCATTCAAATGGTTCAAATCCCCTCCATTTTCAAGAGCAGCCTTCTGCTGAGCCTGGGCATTCTTCTTCACATGAGCTTGCGGATGGGACAGGTGGCTAGCGCCAGTGGGGTTACCACGGCGGATGGAGCACTTTTGGAAATGACGCTTGAGGATGTCACTTCGAGAGAAGGTATCCCGGCAGAGCACACACATGTATGGGCGATCACCGGTGTCTATTAGAAAAAAGAGAAAAAGAAAGCTAATCAGCACATATTTAGCAGAAACTGAGTGTCAAAATTAGGACTTACGTCGAAGGAGGTGACGCTTGAGATGCTTGGCATGAAGATACGTCTTAGTGCAGTGGGGGCAAGGGAACTTTCCGTCGGCATCCTTGACCGGGATAACGGTATTCTTAGCACCAGTTCCTGCTGCCTGTGCAGCAGGCCTTCCAGGAGCACTGGGCAAAATTCCTCGGCGGCCCTGAGATCCAACGACGTGGGTAGGCTGGCCGTCGTCCTGAAGGATCGGGTTGGGCTGCATGAGCGAGCCGGGGCCGTAAGGCGAAGACACGCCGGGCTGGGGCATTATACCGCCGGGAGGCATGGGACGGAGAACGGGAGGGCCGCGACCACCAGCCGGCGCGGGCGCAATTGGCTGAGGATGCGACATGGCCGTAGTTGCTTGAGGCATCATGCCAGCAGACGTCGCGTAGCCTTGGTGAGGAGGGTAAGGGTTCTGTGCCATGGAGTAAACTCCGGGTCGAGGACCAGGCTGCGACGTCTGCTGCTGGTAGCTAGGCAGATTCTGAGTCGGAGTGTTTGGAGTACCTGGAGTTCGCGGTGTATGCGGGTGGCTTCCATAGAGCGGTTGCATTGCAACGGTATGGGGCTGCAGAGGCGGGAGCGTCTGCGGCAGAGGAGAACCAGTTTGAAGCTGGTGAGGCGAAATAGCCGTGGGCGATGGGTATGTTTGAGCCGCCGATGTTGTGTTTACACCATTGGTCGGATATTGAGGGCCGTCCATAATCTTGCGCGAGACGACGCGTCGAGAGAGGACGTGTTTTATGTTTTTTTGCTGCCGCTGCAAGGGAGAGAGAAACAGCTGCTTGGAGAAGCGGCGACTGTGAAAACCCGACGAGGGTCGAGGGAGGAATTGACGAGACCCGACGAACGACGAACGAATTCGTCGAGATGCGAAATAAGGAAAAAAGAAGTTTAGAATTTCGGAAGCAACCGATTTCAATGAGGCCCACGCGCAATGTTGCGAAAGGGCTGCGGCGTTCTGGGGAAGGTGGAGGTGGATTGGATGAGGCTCTAGGTAAAGGTCCCTCACTCAGAAAAAGTTGGTAAGGAGTTGGAGTGGGGTGGGGAACTGGGTCTTGTTCCTATTTTATCGTGTCCTGGAGACGGAGCCAGCTTGTTAGGTATTGAGAAAGAGGGAATAAAAAAAAAAATAGAAAACCGCGCTAGAGAGAAAAGAAAGTGGTGTGCGAAAACAAGAGGGTGTGCGTGTGGAAAACGAGAAAAACGCTAACAGGGGGAGGGTGGTGGCGTGGCAACAAACACCTTTCAAGGGTGTCCAAAATAAAATGCAAGTGGGCGCGATGCAGCAGTGCAGTGCATTGCAGAGAAGAAGGGTAGAGTAGAGCAGAGCAGGCAGTTGCAAGGGAACCCGTTGGGAGTTGCAGTTGCAGTTGCAGTTGCAGTGCGAGTGATGAAGCGGGCAGTGGCAAGTGGAGCCCAGCCGCGCTATCTATCGCGAAAGGCCGCAACCAAATTGGGGATTTTTCTTTTGCTCGAAATGGATTGATGGCGAAAAATAAGGCAAAATGCAGAATGTGGTAAAAATGGCAAAGCGTGAATGGAATTGCAAGTAGAAGGAATGGATACAGCAAGCTTGGGTGCAGGTAGGGTTCTGGCGGCCAGGCTGGGGCATGGGAGGGGATCCAGCAAGATGAAAAGGTTGCCTTTTTTTTTGTGGTCTTTTTTGGAGAAACAGAAAATAGACGGAACAATGATTGAGGGGCCCTCTTTTGTATACATACCTTGGTAATACTGCGGCTTGATCCGAAAGATCAAAAGATGATGATAAAATCGGCTCAACACAATCTTCAAGAATGAAGATAAGAGTAAGGGGGATAAAATTGGAATGGGATAAAAGAGTTGAGAGGAGAGAGAAGGTGAAAGGGATAAAAAGGAAAAGAGAAAAAAAAAATTAAGAAAAAAAATAGGAAGAATCGGCTGGAAAGAGACCAGGAAACAGAAGTTGGAGTGAAAATCGATTTGACGGTCGAAAGACCAGATAGCCGGAGTAAACACGGCAGGGAGAGCAAGGACACTAGTACGTACTCGGTACTTTTAGTACTTACTACTACTAGAAGCGCCGGTGAATGGGCAAGGGAAAAAATGAAATAAATTAATTTCTTAGAATAACACTTTATGCCTTTAACTGTTTGCAGCAATAGCAAGATGTACGAAGTACTCGAATGTATAAAGTTGCCCACTGGAAGGATTTTTCGATTTTTCTAAAAAAAAAAAAAAAATTCCTGATTTATTTATCTATTTTTCATTACCTTGCCACACAAAATACATAAAAACAACAGCATTTCTCTCACCTTCTTTTGATTCTTTTTTCTTTTCGCTTCCTCCGATTTTTCACAATTCGGGTCTACGGCGGATATACGCACGGACTAGTTGGATTTTTGATTTTTTTTTTTCCTTGATTAGTCTATTACTTGCCGCCACCGGATGATCTATTAAGCAACTTAGACGGTACTTGCAACACCATGTCCTTCACCTGCCGTATCCAGCCACCATCCTATACTAGAAGATGTACATTTTGCGTACCGTTATGGTACCTTACTCGCCTCTGACCAAAGGACAAAGTTAAAACTCGCCTGAATCGGCGCCAACTGTGAAGCAGGGCGACGCCCAAAGAATTATTTGCATCTGACACTAATTTTCATTTTCCTGAATGGTTTGATTCAAGTAATTCATGACAATTATGACAACGGCTATTCCAGCCGCCTATCTCGGTGCACCGAATTCAGAGCTTGGCGCTTGGTGATGGCAAATTGACGACAGAAGAAAAGAAAAATTAGTTCAGGGTTCCAATGATCCCAGCGCCACGACCAGGGGGCGGCACTTGTTACCCTTTCGCGTAGGAGCAGGGATATATTTGGCGGCAGACGGTGCCGATATTCGGGGGGGGGGGTTTTGGGGGGGGGGGGGAGTGTCTTTTGTGACGAGTCCCACGACTCGAATACTTGTAATAACTAGTACTTGTATACTGTACTGTACGAAGAAGCCATGATTTTGACCCTGCTTCCAGACCATGCCCTCGCCATTGGGTGAGTTGTCTGAGAATAAACGCGGATTGCGCTGTAATATCCCCCTCCCCATGCTTGTATCCCTCCCTTACGCTATCTCTAGCTGCTTCTGCTTGCCAGCAACCCATGAGCACACTGCCAAGTGGCATCCAAATGCTACCGTGTCTGGCGCCTGACGTACTCGTTTGTCCCGTCTATCTTCTTGTGTTCTCTTTTCTTTCATTCATCGCCGCATGGGAACCCGAAAAGAAACAACGAGGCCCAAAGTGCCTTTCAATGAGTTGTCAGCGAGGACATCATCATTGTCATCATCATCATCAATCATCGCACTTTATTGGTAGTTCTATATATACATGTGTTACTCAGATAGGAGCGGTAAAAAGTGGCATCGGGGGATACTCCCGCTTTCCGACATTGTGTGCTTCATATTGAGATTGGTAGAGACGACTGCTGCTGGCTGCATCCTTTTTAAAACAAAACAAAGAAAAAATTCATGTTGCAACCTGGTTTGAACCGTCTGTGCATATTGTACATACATGCCAGCACTCGTTTCTCACGGAACATCTTCCTTAGGTAAAATTACCTCATAGACACCGGCCGGCGGTCAATCAGACTCGCCGACATCGCTGGCTATCGTACAATATTCGTATAGAAAGAAAGCCGAAATGTCGTGTCGGCCGTTCTTTTATTATTATTATTATTATATTATTATACACACACACATATATATATATTAGGATTTTGGTGTTGGCTGTGCGCAGCATGGTAATTCATATCCGACTGCTACCACAACCACATGTCCCCTCGTACGAGAGTGTATTCGTATGCCACCCAGTAAGAAGAGAGAAGCTCGTACGGTGACATGGCATTGATACGATAGTTGGAATACAGTACATAGACGTATCCGTAGCCAGTATCCTTTATACATTGCTAATCAAAATTAACTAGTCGTTGCATGGCATTACCCTAACTCGACATCAATGCAATCCTACTAGTGTGTCAGTGAGCATACTACTACGGCACTAGTTATCAAACAATGCCCAATGCTTCTAAAAAGATTGGAATCCCGCATCACGCGGGATGTCAAAATACAGATGCCCAGGGTATCACCGCTAATGTGGTACGAATATCAGCCTCTTCTGCATCACATGACCATCAAAATGCCTGACTGGATCAAGTAATGGACTACTAATTTTCCCGACATGCCATGGGTCTTGATTGGCGGGTATCGAGTTTTGCAGCAATAGCAGAAACAAGCCAGGAGACCAACGCGCTTGTAGTACTCGTACTTGTATGTACTCCGTACTCCGTACAGACAGAGAAATTCCATGCCATGTAATATACGCATTACCCCATTAGCACAATATTAGTTTCAAGCCCTTTTTTTTCTTCCTTGCAGCAAGTCTTTATGAACGATCAGAAAGCATGGAGTACTTCGTCACCGGTACTTGTTACGAGTGGCATTGGCACGAGTCAAGCAGGATCACACTAAATATGTTTTGATTCCGGTCCGTTGCTAATAGTAGGAATAGCTCGTCGACTTCGGAGTATCACAAAGGCACTCTTTGCGCTGCATGAAATACCAATTAGGAAAAGGATTCCGTGGAGACAAATTGTTGTTTGAAGAAGATCAACGGCCGCTGCGCTGACGAAGTGATGAAATCTAAAATGAATTAGCTACATTAGAGATCACGTCATCCCTTTATCTTCAACGGAGTGTTTCTACTTCATACTGTGTAATTTTTGATTTGCCAGCGCTTGTTGATTACTACCATAAAAAAAAAGGTTCAGAAATTGACCATGAAACGCATACAGTACGGAGTACAGTACATACAATTGAGCGTCTACAGGTACAAGTTGCAGACGCCTTCTAAAAGGGCCCCCCCCTCTCCCCCTGGCTCCATGTCAAACAGCGGCGGCCAATGGTAATTAGCGATGCTTCAAATTGACATCGAATCCACAAAGGACAGATCTCTTGGTGGACCCAGACCACCCTCTTCTCGCAACAACTCAAAGCCCTTGCTCGCTCCATTACTTGCGTCTCCTCTTGAGCGGTAGTGACCCGGCCTGGCGACGAGCCAAAAAGCTTCGACAATCAATCCAGAAGCTCTGGAGCCCATGAGCAGTGGAGTCTTCCCGCTGAGGGACGCAGATTTGGAGGACCCCGTTTCCTCGCCCCCAGGTAGATTTCGTTGGCCTGGGTATACAGCGCCTCGCTTTTAGCTTTTTGCGGCTCTGTTTCATTGTCCACTCTTAGGGAACGTCAAGTGATACAAATATATCGCTATCTGTCAAATGCTGATCAGACCGTATCAAGAGAGTCAAATTTCTAGTCAAGATGATGCTCTTGGCCAATGCACCCCTAGCTCCCCCTACCATAGCCTACCATAGCCCAACGTTTTTTTTTTTATCGGACAACGGCCGAAGGGAAGCGCTTTCAGGAGAAGCAATTGTCCGCCGAAGGAACCCTAGCAATAACTTTGTCAGTCACGCCCGTGCCAGTCCATCAACAGGGGAGGGGGGGTTCAGACTTTTTCCTATCCGCGCTCCAACCCCCTCACACCGTCTCGAACCACGCTGCTCGGAAACATACAATTAGGTCTAAGGGCGCAAATTGAGAAAGATGCTCAGCAGGGCTTTATGGATAAGTCGCCCAATGAGTGGATACAACTGCTTGTTGGCTCACCTGCTTTACCGAATCTGAAACGCTTTACGGAATATAAAGAAAAAACCGATTAGCACAAAAAAAAAATCTTCCATCTTGTGGCGTCTCATGGTTCATGCCAAAACCAGCAATTACAGGAGCCCGTCGGAATCGTTCACAGTCCGTCTTTGGAGCGAGCGTGGTTCGCGGCTAATTGGAATTGCGGTACAATTACGTCATGTTTAGCCCCCCCCCCCCCTCCACTCTGAGCTGTGGTGGCACTTTGTATGCTCCCGAGCTTTCCCCGAACGGCCTAGGGTGTGAAGTAGGTTGGCATTGCTGCGCCTCACCGCCTGACGTGCAGATTTTTTGGCCTCATCTCTCATGACATCTTATCGGCCAGCACAAGAGGCTGGCGAGTCAATTCTCATCGCTAGCGTGACCATGGCCATGGCACCTAAATCTAGACAATGGGAGGCATCCCCTTGCTGCCTAGGCTGACAAATGAAGAATGATTGGTATGCCAAACATATTTCTGCACCATGGCCGAAAGAGGTAGCATGCCCGGCTGGCGACCAAGTTCAAGCATCAACTCCTTCGTGAGACGCGCATGAATCGCCAGATACGAGTAAGTTTACCCAATAACGGCTACATGTAGGGCGCCAAATGAGTGGTAAGAAAAACATGATACATAGCTGTGGCAGGCATCCAGTGTGGCATACTTCTACGGACAGCGTCTGGCGCCACGACGACTAACTACTTGCTTACAAGTACTTTGTGCTGAAGACTTCAAACCTCATGCCGGCATTCTGTACTCTGTACTTTGGCATTATACAAGTGCAAGTAGTACCTATGTGTATTGATCACTGGAAACCCCTGTCGCCCGTCAGAAACCGGAGTTGCTAAAAATGGGAAACCGAATGCTATTACAGACAGTGTGACGGATTCTTTGAAGAATGATGCAGACAAAGGAGTACTACTACCCTCAGTACAAAAGGTTGTTGAGGAACAAATCGGACCATTGCTCCATTCTTTCGTAGCTGGGTGACTTTTTTTTTTTCTATTTACCTGCTTCGTCAACTTAGATTCCAGCCTCCTGGGATCCGATCGATCGTGGCAGAATGAATGCACGAATAGGGCTTTTGTGTGACGCTGGGAAGGACCACGGCAGCCGCTTGGTATCCATCTGTCCGCACACTTCGGCATTGGAGCCAACGTTCCTGGAGATGCGGCGGGACTGGACTTGGTGGCATGAGTGGAGAGTTGCCATATTGCTTTGCCCGTTCCGAACTTCTCCATCGGCCCCATTTCCACTGCGTTGCAAGATCCGTTGATATCAAGATTTACGGAGTAAATGCGATGGTCTGAAGGAGAATTTACGACGGGCGTTGCTCCGCCCGTACAACGGCATTTGGACTCCTTCTTTCGACACGTTGCAAATAAACTGGCAAATAACTAAGTAATAACTAAGTAACTCACCTACCTCTCGGGGTGATACGGAGCATTCGCGAACATATACCGGCGCATCTACGGAGGACAAGTACGTACTTCTCACCCTTCTTGGCGCATTGATGGCTCAAACTGATTCGTGTCAATTCCCAGCCATTCGCGGCCTGGATCATCCTTGATCACAAATCGCTCCGTGATGATGGACCATATGAGTAGTACAGTACCAGTACGACCGCCGAAAGATGAAATATGATACCTATTCAGACACGAATTAGTCGACTCAACTCAATCCATTTTCCTTCAGTCTCTACGGAGTACATAGTAGCCATTACTCTATATGTATACGGTACTTTAGACTATTGCTCATATCAAGCAACAGGGAATTAGGGTTAGCGACGGAGGCCTTCATTTGCCCTAGCATGAGGGTGTCTCCATTTTTGCCGAACTTGTTTACCGCACACCAAACGATACGCCCCAATTTCCCGCCGGCTGCGACGGAGTCCGGAACAGACTAGCCTCAACCAAGTCGCTGCTATTCGATCCTCGCAGTTTTATTTTTTTTGGCGCGCAGGAGACCATCTCAGTCGCTTCGACGTCACTCTTAGGACCCAATTGTACGCCAGCCAAATAGCCCCGAAATTACAGGGGTGTTTGAAGTGTTAGCGCGAACTTTTCCAAAGCTTGGCTCGTCCTAATGTGAAAGTTCTCCGTACGAAATATACTGTTGGTACGGGTAGAATTGGTAATGAGACACGACCTTGTACTCCCTACATTGCCCAAATGAAAATAAGTGCGCGGCTAGGTTGGACGACTGAGCGGTGACAAGAGGCTAGTTGAAGCTAACAAACGCAGAATGCTCACTAGATTAACTAGATTACTAGATACCCCATAACAACGACTACGCATACATTACCGTGCTCCATTCTGTTACTACTCGTTAGTAGTATTAGACTAATGAATGTGTCCACAGTCCTCATGGACCACCATTGGAGAATTTCCACGTGGGAGTGGCTTCGTGACACTATACAAGGCCAGAGGAGAATTTCACCATGCAACCTTTCGGGGAGAAGAGATGCTGAACGGTAGAAAGGCTTTTTTTTGGTTATATCTGGTAGACAAGAGCCAGGATAGAAAAACAAGCTCAAAAAGATTCATTCAATCACCCAAATGACCTGTGACCTCACACCACTATGCGATGATGCTGATCACAACAAAGCATCATCTTACAAGTAGGTCTGAAAGTGGTTGGCCGAAGTCAAACACTCTGCGCCCGCAAGACCATATACAAAGAAAAACTATATGCGACTAGCACTCTCACTAAAACAAACAACGGGCTTGTGCTTAAAAGACAATGTGCTATCAAAATCAGGTACATATATACATCAGCTTATGAGGGAGGAGACGGAGGCGGAATACCGTACGTATGTACCTCAAACTGCGAAAAGAGAAGAAGAAACAACACGTAATGGCGTGGTTATTAGTGATATTGACTTGCAGATACAATTTACACACACATTGCCGAGGCCCATTTTGCCGACGGCCTTAAACTCCGATTCATCAGTTGTTCGTCTGGCTTTCATCTGCTCCTAGCTCCGGCATCCATGTTGATTTTTTTTTTTTTTCCCTTTTGCTAGCACAAGCGCCGAGTGGAACTTGACTCTCAGAAGTTTACCGAATGGAGCCAACAACGCCAGACCATCACATCAGATTACAATTAGTAGTAAATAATGTGCGACGAAACGAGCAGGGTCCTGGTAGCGCTGCCAACAATGAACACAATAGCGTCGGCGAGTGCGGGAAAATACCATTGTCAAGTATACAGTACCTGCTCGTACTTACCATAGTCGACAGCATTAAGCAGATATCGGATGCTCGTGTTATCTCAGCATATTATATTATAACTCTCATGGGGTCACAGGAGCAACTTTACTGGCTCGCGGTCAGTTAGATATGACAAAATGTCACATCAAAAAGGCTTGGCGTAGAAAGTTTGGCCTAGCATCGCAATCAGGCATCGAGAAGGGAAAAAAAAAAAAAAAAAAAAAAAAAAAAAAAAAAAAAAAAAAAAAAAAAAAAAACCCCGTGTTTATTCCTCGTATTAGGTGGCTTGCTGTTCTTGGATGGGCTGGGATGGGGTGGCTGGGTAGTGCTACTTACACGAGAACGAGTCCTCATACGGAGCATCCAATCCCTGTCTGAGCTACTAATGTACTCGTACAGGTACCAGTACCCGAAGAACTACTGGGTTCTCCGTACAAGCTACTAATTCTCTCTTCTCAGACTTCATAACATAGGAAAAGGGAAAAAAGGGGTTAGTCTGCTCTCCCACCCCCCTCCCATTGCGTTCTAGCCAGTCGGGTTTGCAGGAAACACTGTGGTGCCGCCAAGTGGTCTTACCCCCACGCTGGATCAGATACCCAGTCATGGAGCGACGGCTGGCGGCATAATGAGACGTATGGGTATGTACAAGTACGCAGTACTTCTAGTACTGACTACCTTGCCAGCTAGGTATCGATGCATTAGACGATACATTGCCGGCGACACGTCAATGGTCTCATGGTCAACTTGGCCGGAATAGCCCATAAGGCGTCGTTGCTGAGAAAAAGAAAAAAAGAAAAAAAAATCTCAATGATGAATAGTAGTAGTCCCTGCATACGCATGGATTCCAATGGCACTGAGAAACTATTCGAATTCAATGCAAAGGTTTTATTTGCCTCAGGGCCCTTTTACACGCCTAGAACTTGCCAAGAATCAGAAGGGAGGTGTTATGGCAGCTTCTGGGTAACATTTGTTGTTCACTTGATGGAGCGGAGTTTGTTCTGGACAGCTGCAGTCACACGCAAGAAAGAGAAAGAATGATGTGAGTGAAGCATTACGATCAAGGGCCGAAAGTCACCTTCCATGCATATAAATCCAATTTCGTCTTGCCGCGCTGTCCAGCATTGGGTTGCGGATCGGTCCATCGCGGCGATACAAGAGCTGGCCCCCCTAATGGAAACACTTGCTCAGCCATCCGAATATCACCTCTCTGTTCCCTTTTTTTTTTTTTTTTTTTTTTTTTTTTTTTTTTTTTTTTTTTTTTTTTTTTTTAATCACGTTGACCTCGATTTAAAATAGGAAGATGCGAGACACGTCATTGCTTATGGAGTTTGACTTGGGGACAAGTTGCAATTTGCCTCTTTCCGCTACTTCAAAATCCTAATTCTTCCCATATGAAAAAGTACATGTACGGAGTACAGAGTACGAAGTTATCTCAATGACATCAAGGTCAAAAAGTTGGTGCACGGGCAATACTCCGTAATACATAATACATTCAAGTACGAGTCGCTTTTGCATACGGAGTACCTACTCCACCTCGGCATTGGTATGCAACTGCGTGGTGCAACCCAATATCAACGTCTTTCTTTGCGGGTCAACCTGCTGACATTGCGCGCTATATGTTCTCCATACAGAGATAATGGCGGGATCTTGGTTGAAAATGGAAGAAGAAAAGAAAGGGAAAAAAAAATTAGTAGCCTATTCAGGCATATCTATCTGACAGGAACGGGAGATTGAATAGTAGAGACCGGCAAGCAGCGGCATGTCCACACCTACTACTACTATATTTACAACTACTCCGCATCCCGTGTCCATGGCCTCTCCGGAGTGAGAGCTGCCCCGACGCGGATCTTCAATGCTACGTGAATCCTCTCAAGGCCGAACGACTATCGATGCATCCACACGCCGAGGGCCTGTTCCATGTCGTGGGCACGCGCATCGTCTCGCATCCTATACCTCTATCTTTCGTAAGGAAGGGAGGGAGGAAATAACTATCCATTCATCGTCTTTCTTGGCTGGTATGGCGCCGCATTGAGAAACAAACAAAAGCAAAGGACTGTGCTCAACTGTTGCTAGCGCCACCAGCGCTGTGATTTCTTTTCTCCCTTGTTCTCTCACTTCTCTTTCTCGGTGATACAGGCGCCTCAACAATACGTGCACCAGTCGGATTCAGGCGACGGCACCGAGTATGTACGTGGATCCCGGCGAGTGCGGCTGCTGTACGCCATGCAGCGCGGGAACCCGGCCGGCCAGTGCCTAGACGGTTCGGAGGCGCCGCCATGTTTCTATTCATATCAAGTCAGTGCACACCGGTTAGTTCCATAGGCACCTTGACCATAGGCCAACCTTCTGAGAGAAGTCGGGCCTGATGTACAAGTATGATCCTCTCTCTTTTTCTCGATTTTTTTCCCTCTTCTTTTTTTTTTTAAGAATCCTTGTCTAGTGACACATGATGCCTGATTCTTAGCCTCTTGACATCAGCATTGTGCCTGGGTTTCTTGTTAATTTCTTTTCCTCTCTTTTTTTTTTCCTTGCAGGGACGTATGTACATACAGGTACTCCGAGGGGTTGATGGCTCAACCTTAATATCCGGTTGAGTTGAGACATATTTATTCACACAAAATGCATATATTGGGGCGCAAAACCAAGACAAATTGGGTTGGTATCATTGATTCAGGCAGGAAATCTGATTTGATGAGATGAGAGGGGTGTAGTCAACCTACCTTCAATGAGGTTCCATTGCAGGTTGGTTAGAGAGCGCCTTGTGACTTTGCAAGATTTGCTTCTTATGTCACGGAGCATGTGTGAATTTTAGAGCCTCAGTTATGTTTGTGAAAGCTGTCTGCACAGTCATCGCCGGTGAGTGTATGGATTTTGATTCGAGCAATTTTTAAAATATTGGACAAAATATGGTATGTTTTCAAATATTTGGGGGCTACTGCACTGCATGTTTGTTTGCCTGCCTGATCGCCAATCGGATACACTTACGAATCACCGAGACTTGGAATGAAGCGAACGCGTAGGTAGGG
This sequence comes from Trichoderma oligosporum, assembly GCA_015266385.1. NCBI lineage: Eukaryota > Fungi > Ascomycota > Sordariomycetes > Hypocreales > Hypocreaceae > Trichoderma > Trichoderma oligosporum. The sequence continues at coordinate 3,797 of JACBYL010000044.1, read as the reverse complement.
CAAGTTTTGGACAAACAAATAAACCTGCCCTTGTCCAGCCTCGTTAGTGTGAAAACTAGGAGCGGCTCACGGAGAATATTTTTCGTCGGCTTGACACATACGCCAGCTCTAAATTATTGTTATTATTTTTTTATGCGAAACAAATAATGCTGCTGCTGCTGCTATATGTGACAAGTTCTTTTGGTTGCTTTGCCGTGATATCAGCTTTCGTCCACTTTATACGTCGACTCACGATTACCCTGTACTTTTTGATTGAAAATGTTCGTCTGGGGAGGGGGAGGCCAATATACTTTCAAACTGGAATGAATGTTTGCTAGTCGCCGAGATAAGATCCAGGTGCATTAGCTCCAAGTCTCAGGATGTTCTGGTTGATGCTTTCACCCCCTCGTGCGGCTGATATGCATGAGTTTAATAATGTGGCTGTCCTACAGCATTCGCGACGAAGGTATTATTCAAACAAGCGTTTAATGTAGGGAGGATTTTAATGAACTATTTTAAGGCATTAGCATAACAAGCTTTAGAGATGCCCAATGGAGTACTACTCTGCATATTGAAGTAAATTCGCGTCGAGGGTAGAGAGACTCTGTTGGTAAAGAATGGAGAGAAATAGTACACGAGGCTGAGGCAGAGGGTGAGGCTGTGGTTTTTCTTTTTTAACTGCCGGGTAAGTAGCCTTGAAAGTTGCTCTCACCGAGAAGCTTGTATAAGGTCAGTGAAAGAGCAAATAATGTGACTGGCTATTTCATTAACAATACTATATAGGACGACTTGATGCTACAAAAATCAAGAACAAAAATTCATAAGCTCATCAAAAGAAATTAATTGTCAAGTCCAGAAGCAAAACTGACATCTTGGGCATCATTCCTGGCGGTTATCAGAATGCTGACTCAGCAGGTAAATCTAACCGCAAGCGGGGCACGATGTGTGCTAGGCTGTCCAATGAAAACGACTGGAGATAGCGGCCGATTTCCCAAATTTTGTGCCTCGTTCTGGAGTCTAAGCAAAAGGATGTTGATGATTCTGATGACCGACCATTGATTGTTGATTCTTGTCGTCACAACGTCAATGGCAGTTCCCAATGCGCTGCGAGCCTCATCAGGCTGTGTCTCACGGTTAAGCCTGCCCCTCCACAAGGCCTCCAGACCACCAAGCCTCTTCCTCCCGGCGGCCTCGATGCGAGTAGCAGCTTTTACGACAACAGCTCCGCAATGCAAGCGCAAGACAAAAGACAGCAACAAGAGGCGGGGAGTTAGCAGTCTTTACAGATCGGGACCTCGAGAGCCGCTATCCATGTCCAAAATACCGCTGCCCAAACCGCGCGACGTCAAGCCTAGGATTGAAGTGGATGAGAATCACGGACTGTGGGGATTCTTCCCCGCGCCCGGGAAGCTCCTGTTGACACCCAAGGAGATGGAAGAGCATGGGCGCGCGTGGACGGTGGAGGAGCTTCGAAGGAAGTCGTGGGAGGACTTGCATACTCTGTGGTGGACTTGTTGCAAGGAGAGGAACATGCTTGCTACGTCGAGGGAAGAGTTGTTAAGGGGGAAACTTGGGTTTGGAGAGCGAGAGATTGATACAAGAGATGAAGAGGTGAGAATATTTGGTGCTCCTGTGAAAAGTGTTTAGATTGGGGCTGGCATTTTCATTTTTTCATTTTCAAACTTTTTTTTTTTTAAATTTTTTTTTTAATTTTGTTACTGACGATTAGTGTAATGACAGATCACCAAGACGATGAGGGCAATTAAACATGCTCTTACGGAACGATACTATACCTGGCAAGATGCCATCGAAGTAGCCAAGTCGGACCCCGAGATTAATCTGGCGGGAGGAGAGGGTCAGGTATACACACCCTCTGCTTACGAAGAAGGTTATGATGATGGAGTTACTGCTGCTCGAGATACCTGGGAAGAAGACGCAAGGAAAGAAGGCAAGACGGTGAATCTGGAGGCATCAGCAGAAAAAGAACTGAAGGAGCTTGCACGGTAAAAAGATGATGATGTATTGATACGGAGTAGAGAAGTAGATGGATATCAAACTGTGGAGCCCCCAAAAAAAGAGGTCAAATTTGGAGCAAAGTTTAGCCAAGGGAAAAGGAGAAAGGGTCTTGTCGAGGAAGAAGCAATTCGCATGTATATTATCAGCACGAGTACGATATAGTTAAGGTACTTCGTATATCTAGATGAATTGATGATCTCAAAATCAAAGAGTTTTATTTCCAAACGGGGCAGTTCCGTTGAAGATTTGGGGAAGAAGAAAAGAACGAAATGAGCTGCTCATTTAGAAGCCCCTTTTCCTCCTCGCTACCCCTCTTCATTTGAAAGTCCAACCATTTCGTTCAGTTAATCAATGACTAGGGGGTCAAAAGAGTCTACCAAATAGGTACGTTTATTACAACAGGACAGGAGTAACGATGTCGTTGAAAAAAAGGACCTTGTGGTATTAATGCGTATTTGGATATCTATTTCGTAATGACGATACTTAATGGATGTAGCTAGATTTGGTGGTGAAGAGATGTACTTGGACATGGTTTGCTGCTAGAGAAGTACTCTGTACGAAATGTGGAGTTGTTAAAGCTGTACTAATAGAGGAGCTTCTTTGCCCGGAGCCAGGGAGAGCCTCCACCGCCTTAATGAACATGGTGAAGGGGGGGAGTCGGAGAAGATTCCGGTGAAAGGGATTCTTTTACAAGAGTGACCTACTTGTACTTTTCATGAGACTTGGAAATTGGAATTATAGTAATAATAATAGTAGTAGAGGTAGCTCAAGGATAAGTACAAGTAAGTATCATTTACTATCTATCTAGTAGTGTTTATATCGATTATGCCAGGCAAAGTATCTACTCATAACTTATTAAAGTAATTTATCTAAGCTCGCCAGTTTGGCAGCTGCTAATAAAAACCAGCCCTAGTCAAAATCAAGACGATGATGACAGTGGAGATATTATTTTTATTTTTATTTTTATTTTTATTTTATTTAATTTTCTAATTCCCTTCCCCTTTGTCCAGCCCAGCTTGTCCAGCCCAGCTTGTCTCTTCTTCCGTTTCCTGGTTCTCCGCATCTCACCGACCAGACCAACTAACTAACTGTGGCTTCTCAAAACCCCGCCACTTTTCTCGACCCCTCTAAACTTTACTCCGTACTCCGTACTTTTAGACACCCAGAAGCTCTTCCAACTTTCCAAGGGGAAAAAAAAACAACAACAACTTCTTCCTCTTCTTTAATTGCTAGGTCTTTTTTTTTTTTTTTCTTTTTTTTTTTTTTTTTTACAAAAGCTTCATCTTATATTCTGAAGCTTCAACTCTTTTCTTTCTTTCTGAAATCACCTTCCCGCTACCCTTTTATTTACAACACCAAACATGGAGGAGATTGCTAAGGAGTACGATGTCATCGTATTGGGCACCGGTATGTCCTTTGCTTGCTTAAGCTACCTTAACTTTCTTGCCTCTCTGCCTACAGCATCAGCATGAAATGGGCTTTGGCATCAATGTGATCCCAGCTCTTCCATTCTGTGCTTTACTGGCTTCTAATCCGAACTTTGATTCATCCGAGCTTTCTGTTTGCTGACTTTTGTGTTCTCCTTTTCCCCCCTTTGTTAGGTCTGACCGAGTGTATCCTCTCTGGGTAAGCGACGACGACGACGCAAACCGGGATATTAAAAAAAAAAAATACTGGTTTACGTTAAATGTTATGGGAAAACATTCATGAGAGGTTGTGCTGATAATAATGTGTGTCTTCAAGTGTCTTGAGTGTCAAGGGCAGAAAGGTCCTGCACATTGACCGCAATGATCACTACGGAG
>JACBYL010000436.1:0-21559 GCA_015266385.1 Trichoderma oligosporum | reverse complement strand
AATGCTTTAATTGCTTCAGGAGATTGACAACATATACACATAGGTCAAGCACATTATTGAGAATTCTATGTTGAATGGCGCTGTCCTTCGATTGGATGGAGGATCAAGACCAAGTAAGATTTAGATATGTGTACTCTGTCTTACCACCAATCTATCCGCGGTGAGGCAGGCAGCGGTGTAAGTATTCAGTATTACTTATTACTATATGTATAATAATAAAGTATCCATGTTGTGAAAATAGCGACAAACCAAAACGATGGACTGCCTACCAAGTTAGTATCATATAGTACTGGCCTGAGATGATACAGTAAACATGAATCACCCCACCATTTTAATCCCCATCTTCAAACTTGGACTTTCAATCATTTGAATGCCAACACTACTATGAACTCCGAACCACTGTCAATCTGGTGCGCACCTCCAATAAATTTCAGCTTCTCTCAATCAATCCAGATCTCATGCTTGGCTGGCATCATTATCGCTTGTTTTACAGCCTATAATTACCGAACCAATACGATAACCGCTGTCGTCTTTCTCATCCTATCCTTCTCATTGACAGCCTCACTCTTCGCTGTGCTCAGCACCAGCCTCTCATTTCTATACGCCAATCTATTTTTGCCGAATATCATTCTAGAATGCGCGATATGGCTTGCTTTTTTACTCCTCTCCCTTTCTCACAAACTACCTCTCGGCTACAGTCTCTCGCACTACTTAGTGAATACTTGCCACTGGTTTCTTTTCTCCTGGGTGGTTATGCAATACGGGATATCCGGTATAATTTTCTATGTCGAAAATACAGCTGCTACTCCCCTAAATTGCGACACTAATGGTTTGTGCTCGAATCCATGCTCTGAAAGACTTGAGCCTGTCATTTGGACATCCTCCCTTCACCTAACTTCGATAAAGGATTTCAGCAACAATAATGAATGGCTTATAAATACACCAATCCACAAGTTTAATCGCCATAGCTCGTTGCTTTCGCTTGAATGGTCCAATGTTCTTCTTAGCCTCATGTTTCAATATGTTCGAACCAATGTCATATGGACTCCAGGAGAAGCCCGTAGCAGGATACTTATCCGCTTGCAACAAGAATATTATCCCCTGCGGCATGATTCGTTGTGGTATATCCTAGGAGTCTATATTCTGATTTTGAGTCGATATCTCTGGCTAGCCTTGAGGATTCTCTCATTGGAACTGTATTTTTTAAACTGGGCGATTTGGGAAATCCACCATTATGCCCAACATAAGAACATTCTACCCCAATATACAAGGATTCTCTCCCCTGGATTTCATAGGCTCGCAGTATTAGCACCATTTCCACACTCCAGATGTCGTTACATAATAGCAAGTATTGTCGCCCAAGTTTGGTACTTATGGGCACAGCACTTGAGTATTCCGGTGATGACAGCTTGGGTGGCTTTCGTCGTCATCAGATTTTGTGGCGGAGTATCAACATATACAATCCCCTCATGATGAAACAAAACTTTACACCATAGAGTCAATAAATTAATATTACGAAAAGTTATCCTGGAGCCACCAGCAATTTGCTGCATAGCTGTTTCATCTTCTACTTTTACGGGAGATATTGCCAAAGATAGTTCGAATGAAGCTACCATGGAAGCTGATTAAAGATATCTCAAGACATATTCCTCGCCTTGACAGCAATTCACTCCTATGCGTATCATTGTCGTTGAGATCAACATCTGTTAGCATTCAATGGAGAGGAAATAGTATTAATCCGCATCGGTAACTATTCACGGTAATAAAGCTTACAAACCCAAGGAAATAACGCAAGTATGGAGTACGAGTACTGCATACATGTAATAGAATAGCTTGCTCCACCAATGTCGCAATCGTAACCATAAGCTCGTTAAACAACTCTTTTCTTAACGTGACTTTTTTTTTTACTCATTTGCTTTGCTCATTTGGTCATTCAAGAGAAGTCGTTGAAAATGGCTGCCAAACGACTCAAGATTGCCATCCTTGATGACTATCAAAAAGCATCTGAGCCGTATTTTGAAAAGTTCAAAGCTCACCACGATGTTGTCTATTTCCCAGAGACTCTATTGCCTTACAACGGCCCAGACACCCCGCAATCAGTTAAGGATGCTCTAGTCAAGAGGCTTGAGCCATTCAATGTCATAAGTAAGCAGCCCTGGCAGGTACTCATACATCGCCTAGAAAAATAAGTCCTGGAAGGCTAAAGATAGGTAAAAATCAAATTCATCAAGGCACCATGAGGGAGCGAACACCTTTTCCTGCTGAATTGGTGAACAAGCTGCCTAACCTGGAGCTTCTCTTGACAAATGGGCTCCGAAATCTGTCCTTGGACTTAGACGCTTTCAAAGCGAGGGGCATCCCCGTCGCCACAGCAGCGCACATTAAACCAGAAGGAAAGAATACCGTCGACAGCACAACTGAACATATCGTGACTACGATTTTAGCACTGGCGCGTAATATTGCAGAGGATGATGCTGGCTTGAAAGCAGGCATCTGGCAAAGTGGTCTCTGCACTTCCTTGTCTGGAAAGACTCTAGGTATTGTTGGGCTTGGCCGTTTAGGCGGTGCCGCCGCTCGAATCCTTCACGTTGGCCTTGGCATGAAGGTTATTGCTTGGAGCCAAAACTTGACACAGGAATTGGCTGATGAGCAGGCAAAGCGCTTGAATTTGCCAGTTTCAGATGCTGATGGAGAAAAGACCTTCAAGGCCGTCAGCCGAGATGAGCTCTTCAAGACCGCAGATGTTGTCAGCTTGCACCTCGTCCTTTCCAGTCGCACGCAAGGTTTCATTACTGCCCGAGATTTGAACTTGATGAAACCATCATCATTCTTTGTCAACACGTCAAGAGGGCCGCTCGTGGTTGAAAAGGATCTGCTCGACACTCTCAAGGCCGGCAAGATTCGAGGTGCCGCGCTCGATGTGTTCTGGCAAGAACCTCTTCCCACCGACAGTGAGTGGAGGAATTCTGACTGGGGTAGGAACGGCAAGAGCCATTTGTTAGTTACTCCTCATACGGGCTATGTTGAAGAAGTATCCATCAATTACTTCTATAGACAGGCTGCTATTGATTTAGAGGCTTGGATCGCAGGGGAGCCTCTGGGAAACCGATTTGCGTAGTTGGCGAGAGCTTATATGGAGTATGGATTGGTATGTCCATTGTTAAATTTCCAAGCAATCGAGATAGCTATCAAGATATCAGTATTCATTCGTATTGAGATTTCATAAGTAAGCATTAATTAGGTGAAAAAAGAAACGATATTCCTGTCATCATCGCGGAGGAATTAGGCCCAATGTAAGTGCCACGGCAGCTGATTCTACCTGACATCCAGGCCTATATGACAAATACAGAGAGTCTACATTTTATTTCGCCTTGCATAGTTGTAGAATACCTAATTACTATTTTATACATATGAATCTCTCTTTTAATCATATGTAAAGACAAGATAGACTGGAAGAAGACCAGCGCCTTCATTTCATTGCTAAAGCTACATGACCTTTACTGAGGCATCCGTGTGTATATAAATTCAGCCACACAAAGGCACTCTCTTCTGTAGAAACAAGACTATTTGAATGATCCTTCCTGCGCTCTATTCGGTGTAATCATAATACGGAGGTCACTATCAGAAGGCCTGTCTCAACACCTTTCTTTACCGGCAGAATTCCTTCTCCACATTCCGGCCCAATAGCAATAAAATAATGTTAAACGGCAGCGCCGTCAGGCATCATCAGCAAATTCAATCAAACTAGAAAATGGTTCTATACAGAATGGTAACGCAGGCATAGGCCCTAGCTTTAAAGCTAGCTGGCGTTCTTAATAATTAAATCTATCAGTTAACATTAACTTCAAATTCTAGACCGAGCTATTGAGCAAAGCCTTGATTTAACGAAGCTTGTAATCCTAGATATCCTAGATATCCATATTAAAGATGCTACTGGATCTAATTGGCTGTGGAAGCAAGCTGAAGTTAAAGATAATATCCTTAAGAAGGTAAAGCACAATCGTTATAGTAGGGAGAAGACTTATGCTTTAATTTCAAGTGAACTAAGTAGCTAGGTATCCTTGATAACTATATAGCGAGTCCTTGTAACGGCAATTAGAAGGCGTGCCAATTGAGCCGATGATCAAAAGATTTGCTAATGCTAGCACTTTGAGTAAAGCACAATCGTTATAGTAGGGAGAAGACTTATGCTTTAATTTCAAGTGAACTAAGTAGCTAGGTATCCTTGATAACTATATAGCGAGTCCTTGTAACGGCAATTAGAAGGCGTGCCAATTGAGCCGATGATCAAAAGATTTGCTAATGCTAGCACTTTGAGCTGGCATTGCCCCTTACAACAGCTTATAACAGATATCCTGTTACAGCTACTAGGTATATCGCATTCCCCAAACGAATGTATTAGTTCGCTTTTATATTTATAAAAGATAGAAAGGATATATAAAGTTCTAATTTTAGGGTAGCTTTATTTATAATGAAGACTTTTGCTATATTTAGAAGATTAAGACTGGGTATACTCGTAAGAGAATGAGTTAATAGTGACAAAGTTGTCGCTAAGTTAAAGAAAGAAGTCAAATCTATATACTAAAGGAGATGTAGGAGCTTGAGAAGCCTAGCCTTAAGCCTATTTAGAAATTTACAAAAGAAATAAAGAAGCTTTCTTGCAATACTAGCTAGCAACGGCGGTGTTACTTAATAATAACGTTGTTAATAGCAGATTATTATCTTTAAGCTTATCTTATTTACTTGAGAACTAAAACCCTAGGGTATAAGAAGATAATGCTATATAGAAAAGAGGGCAAAAGACCGGAGGCCAGAAGCCAGCATTGTATTTAATCAATACTTATGACGATATAAGCCATAATTCTACCGACAACTATAGCGTTCGCTATTTTTATTACAGTTATAAGCCCTTCATGCTTCTTTTAGCGCAATTATGTAGCTAGATGTGCTTATAGCCGCTTACAATTACCTTAAGCTGCGCAGGTTCAAGCCCTGCCTGCCTGCGTGTTGCACCATTTTTAGAATATATAGAAAATCTAATAATAAAGCTTCATTTCACTTAGATCCTCGAGAAGCGTAAGTCTTCTTAAACTGGTAGGTGTGTGACAATATAAGCCATAATTCTATTAACAACTGTAGCGTTCGCTATTTTTGTCACAATACTCGTATTGATTTTTCGGCGTTTTTTCCTAACTAGCTATTAGTTTCCAAGAAAAGTGGGTGCTTCAAAACCAGTGAGGCAGGACTTTTGATAGCGAACTCACTTACAGGGACAAGGATTTCTTTAAGCTATATATGCAATTTTCTTCTTTCCCGATCTGGCAGGTTTCTATTTAGAATCAGCACTTACGATTTTCTATCCATCCCTACCAATTCTGTATAACCTAACTGCTACGGAATAGTGTGCTGACATTACGTACGAGGTACATTTGAATTGTCCGACTGTATTCGCCTATCACGCACTTTGTACTACGTTAAGGGCAGATTCTTGGATCACTGTATAGGGAGAACTTTTGGTTACATATAAGTACAGTTAAACCAGAATCTTGAATGTAAAGACATAGCGAAAGAATATATCTCAATTACCTTGTTCTCCTACATCTCCGCTCAAAGTGAAAGGAATGACAAAGAATGGTCCAAAATGGCTTATACTGTACTCCGTACTCCGTACCTACTACTGGGATGTAACCCCCGTGCCGGAGCGAGTTGCTTCTACTGGGTCTTCTTGGTAAGTATATTTGTGTGATCTGTGGATCTCGCATCGCTTACGGAATAAATTACAGCTTGCATTAGGACTCTATAGTTTCTTTCTTTTTGTAAATCATCAGTTTCGGCGGTTCGCACCTAAAATGAGATCCATCATGGCCAATCCCGCTGTTTCAACTAACCGCCTGGGCCCTGTTTTATCTGCTGAAAGCTCTCATAACCCCGTAAACATTCATTCTGTAGGACATATGCACCACGCGATACGATATTTTCCCAACTACACCCCACGTTTTGGTGGCTATTGTCCTATCAAGTGGCCACGGAGTTCCAATAGCTGCATTTGAAAAAAATTCCTTGAACAAAGTTAGACACCGAGGTATGAAGCCCTAGGAGCCTACACATGCCTTTAAAGACTCCGGTAAGTAGATCCCGCTTGTCCGGGAACGGTAAATAGCCATGATCATATACTTGTAGTATTTTAGTAGGTGCCCAGCTCGGCATCCCCGATCTTACTATACGCTTCTGACCTAGTTAAAAGCACCAATATTTTCTCCTCTTCTAATAGGTGGGAAAAGAAAAATAAAATGTAGTCAGCTAGTGTTGTAACGACGACTGACTTTAGCGGCCTTCCATGCAACTACCAAGATCTTAGTGAGACATCTCTTTGCGATAAAATCAGGTGAGTAGGGGGGCACGTATGATCCTAATTCATTCTTTGGCGATGACAGTCCAATAGTGGTCACAGTTATGAAGCCTTTTGGTCGTGAGCTTTGTATCGCGATCAGAATCGAACGCTCTAGGTCTTGCGAAACTTGAAAATTTGAAGGAGTGGGCAGTATTACTCCATATCTTCACGAAAGGTTACACTCTCTCCATCCTTCCCGTAACTGTCCACACACCCTAAATTGGCACTTGGCCTCGAAGCGATCTAGCTAAGGGGACTGAACGTTATTCGCATTGACGATGTGACTGCTTAATATGACTGTGTGCAAGTAAGCACTGGACTCCGGGTCTGCCGCGGTTGGCATTTCATTAGACCTGCCAAATTGTATTCTGGAGCGCCATCGGTCGAACAACCCCAGAAAGGTTCTACCGGGGAAAAAAAAATACTCACTCTCTAAATTTTATAGAGTTGCTTTATCAATATTGCCCTTAAAGGCATTAGTGAATGCCGAGATCCATTGTCGAATGGAATAGGCAGGTCAAAATCGGCAGGCGTATTGAGACAAGGATCGGCGTAGTAGTACCGGTGGCTCCCATCACAAGCCATTCGGCTGCTCTCATAACTGAGCGCAATAACGTGGAAGAATAAAACAGAGTGACAGTATAAAATGGAGCGGCCGTCCCCCCCCCAATACCTTCGTTCTTCTCACCAGCGCCTCATTTTCTCTGCTGCTCCGAACATTATCAGATATCCCCTTAGAAGAATCTGTTTAGTGAATCAAGATGAAGTCATCAGCTTTGAAGAGCCTCCTTGCGGGCTCCGGCCTCATCTCGATGGCTGCGGCCGTCACGCCTATTTCTGACTCCGACATGACCAATCTCCTCAACGCAGGCGGTGTCGAACTCGCCATGAAGGCTCAGCCAATGTGGTTTTTTGGCCAGGCAATGAATCAACCACCCTGCATCCCGACTTTCGCAACTCAGAATGGTGTGCAGACGCCTTCTTCTGCTCTTTGCAACTATCCCAACGTTGGGTGCAACTGCCGCACTCCCGGTGTTGAAATTGAGAATGTCTCGCCTTCGTTCCCTACGTATTTCACCTACGTCAAGTGCTCTGATTCCGTCGTTCGTGTTCAGTACTCACTCTTTTACGAGAAGGATGGGTAAATTTTATCCCTAGTGGTTTTTTTTTTTTCTTCTTATATAAGATAACCATGATACTGACTGAATCCCACTTTAGCACCAAACCTCAGGGCATTTTGGGCCACCCTTAGTAAGTCCTCGTTGATCCAGAATTGAATGTATTTAAGTTCGCTAACGGCTTCAAGCGATTGGGAGCGTGTCGTTGTCGAATGGGCCCGTGGCTCAGACGGAAATTGGGTGCAGAACCAGCTCCTTCTTTCCCAGCACTCTGGCTATGATCGCCACAGCTGGAGCAGCATCCAGAATACTTTCAACACTGAGGACGGAAACCAGGTGCGAGGAGGCGATAACGGCCGCGTTAACCTTGACCATCCCAAGGTACGACTTCAACTTTTCAGGTTTTCCTGATTGACACGTCCCTTTCTGTTTAAAGAGGCTGGTTACTAACTCAAAGCTAATCTAGGTTTACGTTGCTTGGAGCAAGCACGCTAACTTCAACGACCGCAACACTGTAAGTTTCGAACATCAATCTACTACCTGATATCTTGAATCGCTTCTAACTTTTGCCTAATACAATAGGGTTGGAATGATCCTCTTTCTCAGCTTGACGGCAATGCTTTCCGAAGCCAAGATTGGTGGTATTTCCCCGTCGCATGTAAGTAACACACACACACACACACACACCTTGGGATCTTTACAAAATAGCATCTTTGTTGTTAGCACAGTTTACTAATTGTTTACAGCCGACTACCTTCTTTCTGACGACTCGACTGCTCTGGGCCAGCTTCTCTTAAACCTGAACTGGGGCGATGCTAGCTCTAACCCGCCTTCTGTTCACAACTCTCTTTGCTCGGCTTAAAATGCAATCTTCGTATGGGGGGAAAAAAAAGAAATGTAAATAATTTTATGCAGAGCGGCTAATAGGATAATGCTCTCAAAAGAAAACCTTTTTGTCTCCAATATCTCAGCTCGTGTCATTCCGTCCAATTGTTAAAGGTTGCATAACCCCCTTAGTAGTTCCATTTCACTAAATGTAGTTTTTCTCAATAAGTGACTATTGGCATATGTTAAACCCGGCCTTTTATTGGCTTTCTTCTCCGCGTTTTCGAGTCATTCAAAAAAAAACATTTTTAGAACCTGATGCAGGTCCCTTGGGCAGTCCCACAAGTCGGCTCGGGCCGGCGCGCATTTACCCGGAGTCCCTCGGCAGTCTGCTAACTGTGTGTTAACGTAACAGGAAAAACTTGCAGAAGAATACAGCTCAATCGCAAGTAACTATTTTCAGAGAGGCTCCTCAGAGACAGTTGAAGTGATGTAAAAATATGTCAATTTGCTTAGGCTTAGAGAAATACCTTATGAAAGTATAACCTATAAGTATATACTTGAAATTGTAATATATCGACTGAATGGCAATTCAAGGCATCCTCAGCTTTTAGGTTGGAAAACGTCTAGGACATATAAACAACCAAGTCCGTTATAGATTATGAGACTGCTCGCTGGAGATTCTCTTACTCCAGTACATCATGTTGTCTATTTGGTTAAGGATCTCATATATTCGGAATTGGCGAGTTGGCTAACGAAGTCCTACTTGTACTAGGCCATTATCGGCCAGTGCCGATGGTGCCTACCAAAACTCTCCGATTACTCATCGATGCCGAGAATTTCTTCTGGGAGAATTACGGTGTATATTATGTGCTAATTCCGCCGGCGTTAACTATTCGCCATTTTTCTCAAATCAAAGGACAACTCATTCGCATACATTCACATGCTTTACTTTGTATAGCAGTTCCTAAACTGGCTTTTTCCTATTCATAATAAATAATCCGACGTTTTGCCTAATTCTTCCTCATAAGTTTTGAGTTTTGGGAAGGAGCTTGATAGTCAGTCACCTGATCGGCACCAAAGATGCTGATGGTTCGAAATTAAGCCAGTTGCTGGTCCGTCTTACAAAACCCCCTTGCGGTACGAATCTGAGACACAAAACGACATTACCAATTGTGCCCTATTTTCTCATTGTTTGCCTCCTACAAGACACGCCAATCATATATAGAGAGCTGTGGCTTTTACTCAAGCAGCGGTTGGCTTCTCAGGGCCTTCCGCTTGGGACGGAGAGCGGGGATCAAATTGCATGAAGACGCGGGGCTGTGGCTAATATCTCCTTTGACAGAGGAGAGGATCCTGCAATGTCGACAGCAAAAGCGACTAAGAAGAGCGCGTTCTCCTGTGAGCCGTGTCGCAGGCGCAAGGTGAGCTTGGCTGCATTCTGCCGTGTCATGTTGTCTTTTATATTTCCGGTGCAAGATGTGCATCAAACGGCAACAGAGATTGGTCCGAGCTGACTATTACTATTTATTGGTGGCGTTAGGTCAAATGCGGCGGCGAACAGCCTATGTGTCAACGCTGTGCAGCCCGTAACGATGATTGCATATATAAACTGTGTGTGACTTGAGATCCGTCTCCGTCTTAGGGAGTATATAAATTCTTTGCCCTTGGCTAACACCGCTCGCAGGAATCCGACGCTGTCGTATACGCAGCGACTTGAAGACCGCATCAAAGACCTAGAGGAGCAGCTTGCCAAGGCGACGGCTGCGACGGCTGCGGCACCCGCGGCCGCAGACAACAAATCTCCGGCGTCAACTCACTCAAGCCCCTCGGCCTTTGGTGGTACTCAGCAAGCTGATGACAGCATAAGTCGAAGCTTTCGGAGTCTCAAGCTGGATGACAAAGGCGGTATCACCTACCATGGAACTACGAGCTTTTTCAATCTCCCAAGTGATCGGAGCGCGGCGGCTGCGGCGGTCGATTTACATACGACAGTGGCCGACGTTGAAAATCAGCGGAGAGAGCGTCTTGTCTCGAATGCTTGGCAGCAACGTGTCTTGGAGGAACACTCTGGGATTCCCGTACGTCTGATGATCCGGCGCTTGATACTTGGTAGAATTAGTCTCATGTGTTTTTTTTTTTGCAGGAACCGTTTCAAACACTCCTAAATGTTCACTGGTGCTGGATACAGCCCCTTTTCAACTTCATCTACCGACCTGCCTTTACTCGTATGCACCCTTGTAATTCCTGCCATCGGCAATTTTCTGTGATGTTTACAAAGTTTGTAGGCGATATGCAATCCTTGGGTCCATATTATTCCCATACGCTCCTCAACGCTGTCCTCTCACATTCAATACGATGGGCGAAGAGCGACCCCAACACAAAGCACATACTCGATGAATCGTACGACGGAGGTGCAGTTTTTGGTAAGCACGCGCGCAGTATGCTATTTGACGAACTCAGTAGAGGCGTGTGCACAATTCCGACTGTTCAGACCTTGCTCCTCTTAAGCGCGCAAGAGTGTAGTCTTGGGAACACAACTCAAGCATGGACATATAGTGGTCTAGCATTTCGGCTGATTGACCACCTGGGAATATGCGTTGATGGAGAACGCTATCCCGGCTCGGTGCACCTTAGCGACGAAGAAGTGGAAATTCGACATCGAGTCTTTTGGTCGTGCTACTTTTGGGACAAAGTCATTAGCCTTTATCTTGGTCGATCACCGTCACTAAAACATACTACCGTATCCCCTCCCCAGATGATGTGTAAGGATCTTGTGTTTCCCTCTCCCTCTCTCTCTCTCTCTCTCTCTCTCTCTCTCTCTCCTCTCTCTCCCTCTCTCCCTTTTTTTTTTTTTGGTTCAATGAAATCTCAGTTGTTTGGCTGCTGACACATCTGTTATAAGTTGATGATTCTGCTGAGAATGAGCTGTGGGTTCCTTTTGGAGCACCTCCACTTCAGAGTGCGCCTTGGAAGTATCCACCGTCCACGGCTCATTCAACTTCCTGTTTCCTGAGCATGTGTCGCTTATCGGTCATATTCAATGAAATCTTGATTCACATGTACGATCCACTCATGCAAAACACACAGTCAGAGGTGCAAGAGTGCCTCATCGCTCAGGAGCCGGCTTTACAGCAATGGTGGGACGAGCTGGCGCCATATCTGAAGTTGGACCCCATGGCCTTGCCTGCTCTGGCACCTCCGTCTCATATTGTCACGACAAAGTATGACCAAGTAATTCAAATTGCCGGGTTCTCGATTGGTTAACGAGCTCAATAGCTGCCTTTATCACACGTTCAAAATCTTGCTTTACCGGCCAATGCTCACTCGAGGAAAGCTAGAAGATGATGTTGCATCTCATAAGCGCTATCTTGTTGAGTGCGTCGCATCTGCCACTGCCATCATAGCAATTTTTGACCTCTTCTGCCGAACATTCACTATGAATTACTGCGTGCTGTCTCTTGCATACAGCCTCTATATTGCTTCATCAATATTCTTGCTCCAAGTTCAAGCTGCCCCAGATGACGGGCATGCCTTGGGACGCCTGAACTTTTGTATCAAAGCTTTGAAACAAGTCAAGACTTTTAGTCCTGGTGAGTCGTAGCAATGGGACTCTTTTCTCTCTCTCTTTCATTCTTTCCCCGTTTTTCGTTTCCCCCCCCTTCCCCCCTCCTTTTCTTTTTGGTCAAGTCAAGTAAGTCTAACTTCCCTCAGTCATCGGCAGCGCTATAGATTTATTAAATAGAGAGCTTTCGGCAATGGGAATCTCGTTGGACGTTCAGGAGCACTATTTGCTCCCTCCACCATCCACAACTGACTTTCATTCAGAAAGTTCAATGTATCCGACTGTCGAGATACCCTCTTCGCAACCCCAGCCTGCTCATCCACTATTTCAAGTTCCTACAACTCACAGCTATGGTACTCAGAATATGTCCATGTACCCAAGCATCTTCGAGGCTATGTCGTCTCTAGAACCACTCAGTGTTCGAGTTGGCGCACTTCCTAACACCGATAACCAGGGGACATAATAAACCAAGCTCCTTTCGCGCCAGCAAAATGGTCGACACCGGCAGCCGATTCCAATAGAGAGCTAGGGTCGCTGGCTTGCCGTCTCATCCTTGGGGAGTAATCAAGACGCTTAAAAGAATAGATATTTTCATCGTAACCCGGCATAGACAAGAGCTAGACTGTGCTGTCATAGGAGGGCGTAAATCACTCGGCCTAGAATCTTGGATATAAGTTGGTATGATCTTCATCGTAATTCATGCCATCTGCATCGCTAGCGGTCTCGTTCAGAAATCGACATCGGTTCGAGTCTCGAGCTAATACTGTCTCGTTTTTTTTATAGGATTGTATGCGCTAGACAGACAGAAAATCACGATTTATGATCAGTTCACCATTTTCCCCTTATTCGTGTGGTCTAGTTCGAAGTGTTATCGGATGCTTTGTAGTGTGTGTGACCAAAGTGTTTGTATCGCAAACGAAAGACTTTGACGAGCGTTTGAACACAAGCTACTAAGATTCGAGAATATGTTTCACTCAAGGAGAGGCCTTTTATATCAGCACCCGGGAATGAGATGCTGCGGGGCGTGAAACACGTGCTTCCTAGCTTCCTAGTTGTCCATCCTTCGGTAATGCTCCGGACGGAGCCTATTCGTCGATAAAGTAGAGATGCTGTCATGGTGCGAGACGGTACCAAGGCGGAAGTTGGCCGAAGACTATGGATAATGTCTCAATTACCCCATAGCGGCTACCAGCTGCAGGCAATGCGAGGGAATAAGTAATACGTGGACTGCGGGGTCTTTGATAAGATGATGTTTGATTTAAAGTACACCACGTACGAAGTACACTGAACAATACTGCTACTATTTACTACGGGAGGACAGACCAGACAATCCATCCATTCACTTCTTATTTGACAACAGCAAGTCTATGTCCTAGTGCATTTCTGTTGACGAGTATAAGCTTTAGAGAAGGTCTCCCCCCTTACGAAGTAGTATTAACTATTAACAGGATAGAAAAGCGTCATTGAAGACAAATACTTTCTGAGCGTAGAAAGTTGCCATTGACCAGCTGCTTTCACGTTCTTGAAAATTTAGCTAATTGAATAGATGGTAATCGATGCGACCTGCAGAAACGGCTACTTGCTTTTGATCCAGGATGAGCCATTTAGCTTTTCATTAGTAGATTTATGGTAAACTCGCGACTGGGGGGAAGACTTGCTTCCTGGAAAAGCATCATGTAGATATTCACTCATATGACGGAGGTCATGGCATGTGGATGTTACCGGCCTCGTGACAGTTGAATTGAAGCCTAGGCTAATCTCCCTTGTTATAGAAAAGTTCTTATATTCCGTACTGGTCCTACTTTACATCGACTAGTAGGGTGTAGTCAACCCCTGATTTGCTATTAATGTGACTGATGCTGACGCTAACAGAGGCTGGGAGTCTTCTTTTTCATCGGTGGGAAAGGAATAAATTGAAATATGATCTCGTCGACTTGACCAAATCTTTTTCTTCAGTCAATTTTCGAGAGCCTTTATTGAATAGCTTTGTACTGTACTTTAGCCCCCTGTTTAAGGACGGCTAGAAGAGCAAAAATGGCTATACAAAAGAGATATCGGCCACATCCCCACATTCTCAGTACAACTTACGAGTACACAACACACTCATGATCCGTGATCCATGATGATCAATGAGAGATATTATTGCACAATGAGGAAGCTCTTACCAAGGGGTGCCCCGCTGGGGAGGGGGGTCGTGTACTAAGACATACATACCAGATCCATGGCGTGTTCAAATTAACTATTTCCACTCGAGTGGGAATTACGCAAACTGGAAATGACGGGGGCCAACGGGAGCAGCCGTATTGGTCCATTAGATGAATCAGATTGTGGAACAAGATCGACCTTTGTCATACATTAGACATTAAAAAAAGAACATGATGCCCGCTATTAGCTCTCTTAGTATCATGGAGCCTCAGAGTTGAGTTGTGGGACTCCAAGCTTCGGGGAGCACAGATCGGAGGATTCGGAAGTTGGCCGATGCTTCCCTTCCCCCACGGAATCGCATTTAACAGGTAGATGGTCGCCATGAGCTCCATTCTGTTTCTGTTTACACACAAGGTCCATGCTTTTTCGCATCCATCATTTTGCAACACCATGATTTTGTGTTGGTGATGTTTTTTTGGTGTGGAGGAATGGAGAGAGAAGCGCACTTTGTTACTTGATTTTTATTTTTTTATTTTTTATTTTTATTTTTTTTCTTGGCAAAAAGGCTTTTCGTACCAAAGTAAAGGTAAGCTTCATTTCCCACTGACTCAGGCTTTAATTAAACATCTTTTAGCCTCAGGCAGAGGATTATTTCACAATTGGGCCTCAGGGTTAGAGGCGTCATAAAGGGTTGAATTTCGGCTAAACTATTTACTGTATCTAGTACCTTCATCTTACTATATTTCTCTGCAGTAATATTTGGTATCATCTACTTTAATCATGGGCTCAGCATTGACCTCCACTTACCATATGGGAAGCGGGGTCAGATATGCCTGGCTTTGTCTGAAACGAGTCCAGGTTAGGAAGAGCTGCTATCAGCTCTCGCCTCAGGAACCCTTTTCCATCGCGACAATGTCTCACATCTCTCACAGCCCTTGGTGATAGGGCAAATTCGAAACGTGGGGAGGCGCTTTTAGTTCTTTTGGATTTTTGGTTCGAGTTGCCGATTTAAGAAACGCCAAAGAATTTGTTTGTATGGAGAGCCACGCGCAGCCTGGGCCAGAACATCAAATATTAGTGTCCACAACAGGAAGAGCCACATCCGATCCTACGCGTTGGTGGCTTGAGGAAGAGCAGCTGTCCAAACCAGGTTTTTTTTTAGAGTCAAGTAAGTTGAGTTCCGCGATTTGGTTTGGGACTAAGTCGCGAAAGTCCAGCGCGGCCTTTGATGGCAGCAGTGGAATACTTCAGATTTGGCCGTCAAGGGCTATCGTGATTTTATAAAAAGAAAAAAGAATTTGGGGGGTTGCTGCAGCCAACACATCGGATTCGGTACCGTTCTCAGCGGGTGACCTTGTGCAGATGGGGCGGCAAGTCGGATCTGCAGGTGGTCAGCCGGAGACCAAACACCGGTCGATCATGGCTCGAGTCAATTTCTTTTACATCTTGACTGTGATTATTATCGCTAGCGGATCCATTCCCAAGGGTGAGACAAATTTCCTTGTCTTCTTCTTCTTCTTCTTCTGCTTAATTAAAACGTCCTCTTTCAAGTCCTTTCTCCGTCGATCGACTGGCTCCATCCAGCCCCCCCTTGCATGACACGAACAAGAGGCTAACCATTCTTTAGGCTACGATGAAGGTGGATTTGCTGGAGTGGCGGACCTACCTTCATTCTTGTTGGACTATGGCCTTCTAAGGAAACAATGGGCAGGGAACAAACACGAGCTTGGCGCGACGAGAGCTAATATCACATCGTTTGGCGTCCTTGGTGCGGCTTTTGGTGCCATCATTGCATTGGCTATTACGGATAAGATCGGACGCCTACGAACATGGCAAACATTCATGGCCATTTGGATGTCTGGTCTCTTTATTACCACTTTCGCATCTGGTGACTTGGGACTGTTGCTCTTCTCGCGATTGTTATCTGGTGTTGGTGCCGGCGGTCTCACTGTCGTAGCACCTCTGTATCTCACCGAGATTGCTCCGTCTAAGTCCAGAGGAATGGTAGTGTCCATTTATATGGTTTTCCTGCTGTCTTTTCTCATGTTTGGTGAGTAGTGGTTTCCACATATTCTAGGTCCTGCTCATGCACGCCTTAATCTGACATTTGAACTACTTGTAGGCTTCTTTATCAGCTATGGTGCTAAAAGATCTTTTCCACCAAGCAGAGAACAATATCGCGTCGTTTTATCTGTACCTTTGGTCCCTGGTGGCATTGCTCTATTCTTTTCATTCTTTATTAAAGATACTCCTCGTTGGCTTGCGTCAAAGGGTCGCAACGACGAAGCTCTCCTAGTGTTAACCAGGCTGCGAAAAGCTCCTTCAGATGATCCAACACTTCAACAAGAGTATGCCGAAATCATTGAGCAAGTTAAAGATGCGAAGCAAATGCTAGCCGATACCTCGACGTGGACCATCATCAAGGAAGTGGCTACCGTCTCCAGCTATCGTAAACGATTTCTCTTGGGCCTTGTGATGCAAACAATTGCCCAATGGACTGGTGGTAATGGTATAACATACTATATACCCACAATTTTTCGACTTGCTGGTGTGCATAGCCAAGATTTATCCTTGATTAACTCTGGCGCCTACGGTGCACTCAAGTTGTTCTTTACCATGATATTTACATGGGGCCTTATCGACATCTTTGGTAGGCGACTTTGTTTCATGACTGGCCTATTCATTCAAGGCTGCACTCATGTTTATATGGCCATCTACATGGGCATTTGGATTAATTCTCACAGCAAGCCCGCTTCCGATGCCGCCATTGCCTCTGTTTTCATCTACGCCGTGGGGTGGTCCATCGGACTCTGCACGATCCAGTACCTGTATGGCACCGAGATCTTACCTACTCGCATCAGAAGCGTGTGCTATGCAACGAACATGACTATTCATTGGTTCTTTCAATTTGCAGTCGTGCGTGTCACGCCACCTATGTTTGACAAGCTCGACGTATGGGGCGCGTATATATTTTGGGCATGTATTTCCTTTACCGGCCTAATCATACTTGGTCTCTGGGCTCCCGAAACCAAAGGTGTTCCCATGGAGAGAATGACTGAGCTCTTTTCAGGGCCTTGGTACATGGGATGGAAGGCCAAGCTGAATCCGCACCACAATAGACAAGAATCGTTGGAAACTTCGGTATCTGTGGGCCTGAGCGTCGAGGCCCTGCAAGAGGATGCACAGATGTTTCAGAATAAATATCCGTGATATATTATAATAGGCGGTTTGCTGTATCAAACGTTGTGCGCCGTGTTTTTATTATCATTATTAAAAAGAGCGATGTATATGGAAACTATATTTTTGTGGGATTTATGGCGTTGGTATTGGATGAAGGCTTGAATATTTGAGTATCCAGCAGCGACAAATTACTATTACTATCTATTTATTATTATAATTTTTATTACTAATTTTTTTTTTTTTTTTTTTTTTTATTTTTTTTTTTTTTTTTTTTTGAAGAGAGAAATTTGAAAGAACCTTTTTATATTCCTGCTTCAGCCGCAGTTATAACACGCTTGATTTCGAGCTACTAAGTTGAGCTGGCTGATATTTGTTTTACTAGCTTGTGCTTATATTTATGCTATGTAGCTATCAAAAAAGGTCAAGCAAATACAATATAGACAAAGACACATGGAGGGGGTATAGTGGTAAGTAGTGGTGAAAGAGCAATTTCCAATGGATAGCAAAACCTCATAATTCAAATCAATATCTCATCAGTCGTTTTAAACAACATGTCAAAAAAAAAATTAAATTTAGTATGGCCCCAGCTCATAGGATCCCATCTGTCTGGGAGGGACCTTTGCCTGGAACATGCGATCAATTTCATCAAAAGTGCGACCCTTGAGCTCAGGGACGTAGAAGAAACTCCAAGCGGTGGCAAAAAGCGCCAAGCCGCCAAAGATGAAGCCTACTTTGCCCTTGAGGTTGCCCTGGTCGGGGTTAACCATGTAGGGGATGACGAAGTTGAAAACGATACCGCAGATGGCCTGGGTGGCGGTTGCGAGAGCGATGGTGGGGGCTCTGAGAGAGGTGCTGCTTGCTTCTCCCAGAATGGCAAAAGCCATGGCGCCGAGGGAGACGTAGTAGAAAAAGGCGTAGACAACTGTGAGAGAAGCTTGCACCCATTTAGCTCCGCTGGTGGGCACAACGTCCATGATGCCGATGAGGATGAGGATTGTGGTGAGAACGCACATGCCGCTGACAAAGATTCTGCGGCGACCAAACGAGTTCATGATGATCCAGGTAAGGATATTGCCAGCTAATCCACAGGCTGTAACACCAATGCCGAGATTGAAGCTCTCCGCGGTTGGAAGTCCGGCTAGCTCGAAGAAGTAGGTGGAAAAGCCCAAGACGAAGATGATACCGGTGAAGTGCTGACACACAAAGACTCCCATGCTGATGAATGTTCGGATTCGGTCTGTTCCCTTGAAACATTGGATGAAGGAGCCCTGTTCAGACCCAGAAGCTGCTTCCTCGAAAATGGTGGCTTCGAGAGTGGCCAATTTGGCATCAATGTCCACATTCGATCCATAAAGCTTACGGAGAGATTTCTTAGCCTGCTCTCGCTTGCCAACGCGGGCAAGATGCCAGGGGGTTTCAGGAGCAAAAGGAAGAAGCACGGCAAGGAAGAGGCAGAAGAAGAGCTGAATGGCAAACGGCGCTCGATAGGCCCAGCGGTCCCCACGCTCACCAAAACCCTTGATAGCGACATTGGACAGCAATTGACCGGTGCCAATGCCAAACTGCACACCGGCAGTAGCAATACCACGGAATGCAACGGGAGCGCACTCTGAGGAAGCGAGAGGCGAAAGAGTCAAGTAGAAACCCAAGCCAAATCCAAGGATCAGCTTGGAGACGACAAAGGCACCATTGGTGAGCGAAAATATTTCACCAAAGACGCCACCAGTTACAATGGCCACGCCAACAGCCAGGGCGATCTTACGGCCGTAGCGGTCGGCAACCCATGAGCAGAGAAAGCCACCGAAGAATTGACCAACACTGCTTACGGTGTTGAAGGCGCTTTGCCATTTAGCAGGTAAGACGGGTTCGCCTTGGTAGATGTATCCGAAGTAACGGCGAAAAGACTCAACCGAGAGCATGCCTCCGTTAACCTGAGCATCAAAACCCCTATAAAAGGAATGAGACATGTAAATTAGTAAAATATAAGATAAAATTAAAATTAAAATAAAAATCATTTCCTTGAAGTTAAGAGAGGTTCTCTTTGGGAGAGGGGGGAATTCTTTTGCAGACTCACCAGCCAACTCCTGCCATGGCCCAGTAAAAAGCCCAAAAGACAAGGGCGGGGTGTTTGGTGAAGACTTCTTTGACGGTCAATTCATGTTCTTGTTGGATATCGTTTCGGACCGTCTCAGTCTTGGGATTGACGTCCTCAGCACCAGAGATCTGAGCCTCTAGCCCTTGACCAGCCCGCTTTTCGTCTTGTTGAGAGCCCATAGTGTCGAAATGCTTATACTCGGCCTATTACAACCACTTGACACAAAGAATGCCGCCCTCCTTTACTACTTTGCTGTATGGGGATATTTTACAGCAGCCTCAGCACCGAGACTAGACTGTGAAATTGACTTGACTATATAATGGAGGAGGAGAGAGAGAGAGAGAGAGAGAGAAAAAAAATTATAAGAGAGAGAGGTAGCTGGAGGTTTTTAATATATTTGGGTAGATGTGGTGGTGAACCAATTATATGGGGGATAAAGTACTCCGTACCTTAAGTACTATACCTACCTAGTACAAGTAGGTATCTGTCGATGATGGTGTTGATGCATCCTGCTTGACTTGACCGAACAAGGTGTTGCCCTCGTTCTGAGTGGAGGGTTCGGACCGATTCCGTAGGCTAAAGAAGAATAGCAGTAGTACTCCATATAAAGTACGTGTATTACTTTTGGACTTATTAATTGATCCAGACCCAAAGGTTAGCTATAGGGTGTACCTTCTACTATACTTAGTACTTGAATTTGCCAAGGTACTTCTGTGGGAATCGTCGAATAGGATTCGCAGCTCTTGATGAGGTTAGTAAACTCCGTATTTTGCAGAAAAAGTCTGGGGTATTTTAGCGAGAAAGTGTGCTGAGACATGCATTGATTCGACAGGGGAAGAGAAGAGAGAGGAAAAATAATTAAAAAAAGAGATGGGGGCGAAGAGAGGGAAAAAAAAAATGTGGAGGGCGACGCTCCCCGGCAGTTTTCCGATAAGAATAAGCCCATGCATCCTAAGTACTTGTATTACTTGTATTAAACAGAACAAGTTGAAAGGGCAAACAAGTTGAGACGGAGATTAAGCTGCTATTGGCTACGTCCCCTTAGAGCCGTGGTGGTGTTTGTGTGTTTTGTCACGCTGACTTGTTTCCCCCTCCCCGTGGGGTAATTAAGGATATTATACTCCGTATTTAGAAGCTAGTGATGATGTTAGTGAAGATTTATTTTGAGCTCTCAAAAGCTCCTTTGAATGAATGAAGCGTTAATGTATTGTGGTGCGGGGTGGCGATGGGCTCGGTTAGTCAAGAAATGGAGTAGTTGGACAAATACAACGGCAATGCATCTCATATTTCATTCATCCTTTACGGAGTACACGTACTCCGTACTTCGTACATGCATGGCTCATTTTTGCTGTGCCCCGTCGGGTCTTATAATGGCCGGTCAACCACATGGGGGTTGGTGGCGATAAAGTACAGTACTTGCAAGTAATATCCTAATATTGCGTACAGGGGGGGATGAGAAAAGGAATGCATTGCAGATAGTACATACATACACAACCTGAATGCAATGATCCATATTGCCATATTCCATATGCGACATGTGATTGATGGTTACTCGTTGGGATTTGAAGCCGAAGAAGAACGAACAACAGAAAAGTTGCCGGGGACCGAGAGGGGATAGAAGGAAAGCCTACTCGTATGTCCCCTGTTAGTGCTGCCTACTTAGGCGTATGTACGGAGTATGGAGTACCAGTATTGTTAATACTGACTGCTTTTGGGACCTTGGACAAAGTACGAAGCAATTTAGTTACGAGTACGGAGTACTCTGTATATATTAATGCCAATATTACTGGTATGATCCCATCTCACACGTAAGCAGGCCAGGCAGGCAACTCTCGCCAGGGCTTCAGAGCGAGATTTTTATGTGTGAATTGAATGAGTAAGTAAGTGAGTGAGTGAGTGAGTGAGTGAGTAAGTGAGTGAGCGAGTGAGTGAGGTGAGCAGCGGCCGACACCAGTCCGACGCTAAATAAATCTCGAACGAAAATATTGCTTCGTACCCTGTTAAAATAGAATAAAATAGAATAAAATAAAATAAAATAAAATAAAAAGACCACAGAGTTGGAGAGGCCTCGGCCAGACCATGCATCAATCTCATGATTCGAAGCCATGCAACATGCAATCTTCAGGCACGTTAACCAGCGCGGCACGGTGCGCCTTTCGGTTCAATTCCCAGTTTTCGATCGGCAGAAGCCATAGCGGTCCCTTGGCGTGGGTGACCTAAAAAATCCCCCTAAACCCCCT
>JACBYL010000043.1:0-52245 GCA_015266385.1 Trichoderma oligosporum | reverse complement strand
ATTACTTTATAACTATAATATTCTTTTATAAAATTTAATAAGAAAAAATCTATTATTTATAATAAGATATTTTATTTAAAAAAAAATAGGCAAAGCATCACGGTAAGATAAAGATAATGTAGCATTGGAGCGCGCGAAAATACGATAATTTCGCCCACTAAGCCGTGGTCAACAAGACTTAAATCTTCACAGAAGGCTCAAATTATGTCGATGGAATCATACACGTGTATAGTCGCTGGTATTACTCATGGACGTAAATAAGCTGCACTCTAATGCCTGCAACGCCTGAGTGCTCCATATATGCCTATTCCTAATGTGCTTGCTTACATGGGGCGACGGCCGCCATGTGCCGATCACAGCCCTAAATGGGACGGCGCTTCTTAAGCAACACAGTGTGGTTGGTTTGGTGTGCTTACGACGGAATGGGAATGCCGAAGCTACGGAGATTTCTCCTAGAGCTACTTAATGCGACGCTGAATTCTAATATGTAAATATCATCAATGCAGTAGTTAAAAGGGAAAACCCTCTTTTGGCTCAATGTAGTAGGATCAGCATGCTTCTATTAGAGGCTATAGCCTTTTAAGAAGCTCGTGGTATTGATGCGATTTCTGCCACTCATAAGGCTATAGCTTCATCTGGAAACTATTCTATGCATCGAAAATTAACTATTGACGTCTAGCCATGATGTTGTACATCCGTGAAATGCGCCATGGGCACCGGCTATTAATTGCCAGTGCCTTCCACATAAGGTAAGCTTGAAACTTAGCAGTCTCTAGCATTAACAACTGACAATGGTCACAAATTGATTCTAGAAGAGGAAAATTGACGAAGGTGGGACACACCAGCGGGCAGCTGTGCTTACAGGGGCAACGACAATCACGACTCTAAACTGTAGATAGGTAGTCACCGTACGCACCTCGTAGGTGCTTCCGCGTGTATATATGCAGTTAGCAGCGTGATTTCCTTCATGCCACTGGGCTGAGAGCCTAGTCATGCCGTCTTATTTATTGACTGTAGGACCTTTTTTTAACGAAGATAGCAGTACCTTTGGTTCTGCGTTCACAGATAGCAATTGCCATGCGTACAATGAATTGACGATCTAACCTTCTATAAACGTTACATTTTCAATACATCACCTGCCAGATTAGGGTTAACACTCTTACTGCACCAAGTGATTTGGCCGCAGAATTTACCGAATTCACGCTTAGGTTCCAAGTGTAGCCTGTGCCTATCTATGACAGAGACCCGCTTGCTAGAGCTGTTCGGGATAGATCGTGGTGCCTGTCACGATCTAAACAGTGCCTCATGTGGTGGTACTGACATGCGAGATGCAATGGACCCTGATATCCGTATGGGCTTTGAGTTCCGGTGTTTAATCTAATTCGTACCATGCGAATAGCAAATCCGGGAGCCACTAGCCGAGTTAGGCTTTCAGGGTCTATATACTATTATGCGGAAATATCAGCTCATCTAGACTGTAACTTGAATTTTCAGCCATGCACCACAGAAAACCCTAGTAATGTTGTTGCTCCGACTCCATGACAAACAAATACAGTTCAATCGTTTCCAAGGAACGCTATTAATGCGGGCACACTGTAATATAATATGGAACATAGCCATGGAATCTCGGCTAAAATTTCGGGTGTTGGTAATACCATCAACGAAGAGACACATCCTATTCTAACGGTATTTGCAGATGACAGCGGTAACCAATAAAAGCTCCAGTTGGCAGACATGTCTGAGGCGAGGGAAGTTGTTGTCAACATACAGGAGTTCATTGGAGCAGTCAGGAGCAACAATTTAATGATGGGGAGACCGATGCTTCTCTGACCTGTCTATATTTGTAAAATGTGGGAGGGGGTGTAAGCAGATATATTGTGAGGCTGAATCTGGAATACAAACGCGGCATGTCCTGATATAACCTACCTGCTATAATAGGAAGTTGGGATGAACTCACAATTTACTTGATTTTCTGAACCAGTATTATGATTAATATATAATGGACTAATATCCTGTTCCTCAGTCAAGACATCATCACTCTCAACGCAATTCTCGACCGCTATCAATACTTCAAAACCTTCATCAACTGATTCGCCAAACAACCCGTCAAATCCATCAAGATGGTAAACAAGGCTATCGTTGCTTCTCTCCTGATTGGCGCTGCTATGGCTGTGCCTTACCCTCCTTCCGCCACCAGTGGCCCTAGACACCCTGTGCCTAACAAGAACGTCTTCCCTCACAAAAAGGTCAACGGCGGTAACTACCAGCCATCTCACACTAATAAGAGCACTGTCTCCAAGACCTCTGCTGCTCCCGCTGTTTCTAAGAAGCAGTCCAACACCAAGCGGGCCACCGATGAGACTGTCGATAACTCTGTGGCCCGTTTTGATAATACCAACATTACTGATGGTGTTGGCGATGGCGTTGACTCCTACACCCTATACCTCGGCGACGGCAGCACTGGTAGTGGCTGGCCTGCCCAGAGCAGCTGGGTCTCATTCGAAAATATGTTCAACAACTATAAAGACCAAATGTTCGCTTCTTGCGAAAATATGCCTACTCCTGAGGCTAACGACAGCGGCCCAGAGGTTGGTGCTATCTGGGACGGCATCCAGATGGCTGCTACCGCCACCGGTGTTGATCACCGTTTTATTCTGGCTGTTATTATGCAAGAATCTGGTGGTTGTGTACGTGTTCATACCACCAATTTCGGCGTTCGCAACCCTGGATTAATGCAGGACCATGATGGCGCTGCTACTTGCAATGAGAATGGCGATGTTCAGAATCCTTGCCCTTCAGCGACTATTTATCAAATGATAAGCGAGGGCACTGCTGGCACAGATTCTGGTGACGGCCTTGCTAACTGCATTAATGAGGCTGGAACTACTGACGTCTCGGCCTTCTACCGTGCTGCTCGTATCTACAACTCGGGCTCTATTTCCAGCACTGGAAACTTGCAGAGCAACATTGCTACTCATTGCTACTCTAGTGATATTGCCAATCGTTTGACTGGCTGGGTCAATGGCCCTAGCGCCTGCACTTGCGACAGCGATCCCTCTAGCTGTGGTGTCGTCCTCTTCTAAGCACTGCACGTATCACTGTGATGAAGGTGTGCTTTTCTTTTTATGTTCGAATGTTTCTGCTTCGTTGATATTTTATTCTGGGTATATTTGTGTACATACTTGGGATTAGTATATAGATTTACTTTATATAGAGATGATTTTTCAAGTTGGTTGTATAAACCAGTATTTCCACGTTATACCTGTGTGTAGAACACAAACTAATAATATTGCTTTTGATAGCTTGAGAATAATAGCCTATATAGTAGAAAATACTTTTCCGTAATATATAGTAGTGGTCTTTAGGTAGGTTATATTTTAATTATGTGTTACTTCTTTTCACCAAATTACGATTGTATTTCCCTCGCCCCATTGATCACCACTAAAATAAAAGTAAATCAAGAACTGAATAACTTTTATTTTTCTATCTCTTAATAATTCACCCATAGCACATTTTCAACAATGACGCAATATTGACCCTCTCTTTGTTCCATCTAGCAAAGGAAGAACCACAAAAGTCTTAGGAAAATTGGGGGCTATATTATACTTTGATTGTATTGAGTTCTTAAACTAATTCTCTTTATGTAAGACAAACTATATATGTGCCATTTCAGGGTTATAAAGGGGAGAAAATGCTGACGAGGGTGTTCGCTATCCATTATCAATATCTATCCAGGTCATTTAGATAACGCTTGTAGTCATGCCACAAGATATAGGTGTTCACAAAGCCGTCAGTTATATGGAAAGAATATATGACTGGAATGCTTTAATAACTGTTTTAGACGGGATATCGATGGCCGGTGCACCTGTGTTCTTATGTGTGAGAACATCAGACCCAAAGACTAAGAGCGCAACCGACATATCTGCGTTCAACTAAGGCCTCCTGACCATAAATGCCCATCGCATTCAGGAACCTTGATTTATTACCTAAATTACTATCCCGTCGTAGGCTTTCGGCACTCTGACACCATAAGGCCTGAAAATATTTTATTCCCTGCATATACGAACGAAGGATCTATAACATAAAATTGGCTCCAAGTTTGTTGATTGTCTGGAAACTGGTCTCGGTAATTGTTTTTACCCATCACTCACTCTGAAAGAGCAAAGTAAGGTGGCTTACTTTACGAATTTTGTATGTTGACGGCAATATATGAGCCTAGTGGCCAGTCATTATAAATGATCATTTCGACTTGTAGCATAAGAATAAAGCCGAGACTTAAAAGGGGTGGAGTGATGGTATTTAAATAGTCTAATTAATATTCAGCGGTGGAATGGAATCTATGAGAGCTGTATATTAAGTAATCTGTTTAGATATAACTTTTCTATAGTTTCCCAGTAAAGTACTTCGGCATTTCCCAAAGCTAAGAATTCAGCCTGTATTTGCTTGCCAACAGTAAGACTGGCAAGGCGTTAACATTTGGCCAGTGTGCCGTACAAGCATTGCAGATATTCAGAATCGAATGCCCGCTCAGAACCCATAAATTAACATGTTCAATCTACCAATTTGTTCGGCTCTTTGGGGTCGCGGCGACCATGCGAGAAAATGGTACATATGTGTGCAAGGTCCGTACTCCTTCCATTGCATTGCCATGCTCGTATCTTACAATGTCATCGCTAGAGCTAATTGTTTAGATAGTGGAGCAGCAGAGGAACAGCTTTATTATCCGTCCAGCATTCCATGACGTCTAACACAGCGTGGTAATTGAAATAGTTAAGGAATGTACTCTATTATGCGCCGTTTAGTTTATTTATGTATGATAGGTACCGGGATTCGCGATGCATCATGCCTGCTATTTATTCCATAGATTAGAAAGGAGTCACTGTTAGCCCGTCGATGGGAAAAACCGGGTATCTAGCTATTTATCTCTCTATATCTAGAAAAAAACATTCTATTTATTCTATTTTTTATAATTTAATATAATAATAAAATGAATATATTAAATTAAAGTAATTAATTTTAAAGCTATTTTTAATATAAATATCAATTTTATTAAAGTAATTAATAAATCTTTATATAGTCTTTTTTATTAGAAATTATCTTTATAAATAGCTATTTTCTTTAGCTTTATAATTAAATAAATCAACTATATTATATAAATTAAAAAGTATAGCAATAGTACTTTATTAATAACTTTTATATAATAACTTTTATAAAATATATAGTAAGAAAGATACTTTATAATAGAGATTTTAAGCTAGTAATAAATTTATACTTATTTTATAGTATAATTATATTAACTATAAAAAAAGCATTTACTATTTAGTTTATTAAGGTCTATATTGTGAAGGACTCGGCCCTAGAAGGGCTAAAGCGATAGCTGCGCTACGGCCTCCTGCATTGCTGCTAGCCAATTGCGCCACGAAGGAACAAAAGGATACAAATTGAATAATTATACAAGATCTATTCAATCAGCTATATAGAGCCTTCCAATCAACCGTAGCTAGGCTAGGCTTATAGCCTAGCCCATAATATATATATAGAAGAAATATAGTCTGAATTATAGTAGTAGCAACAATAGCCTTTAGATAAATTAAGTAAAAATAGTATTAATATTGCTAGGCTTAATAAAATAAAATAAGATTGTAATATCTATAATATAGCTATTTATAAAGATATAAATTGCTAGAATATTTATTATTAGTTAATTTATTAAGTAATTGATATATCTTTAATATAATTAATTTTAATTGGCTATAATCTTTATTAATAATACTATAAGCTTCTTTAGTAGCTTTAAAGAGATATAGTAAATATACTCTATAATATTAATATTTTAACTTTTATATTTTAATAAGGATTGATAATTGCACTATAAAATACTTCTAGAGCAAGAAGGTTTTCTATAACTAGCTATAGACTATATAGCGATCAGGCCTAGCTATCTGATCCAAGGTCGGTCAAGGCATCTTCTAGTTAGCTGGAAAAGGAAGGGAAAAATAGGAAAATACTATATATAGCTTCCTTCCTTATATAGCAAGTGGATACCTGATAAATCAGGCATTAGTGTCATTAGGTCCGGGCAGTAGCCTTATTAAAATATCAAGATATTTTATAAGGTACTCCGTATTGTATCTTAGAATAGCTATATAGCAATATAGATAACTTATTGCGCAAACAACCAGGCAATATAGTTAGTAATCACTAGTTAATTAAAATATATAATAACTAGCAATATGCAGTACATAGTGAATATAGCTTGAATAGGCTTTCTCTTTAAGTTTATTAAGATATTATATAGTTTGTATTGATTTAGAAAATACAATGTTTTTTATAATATTTCAATTTATATATATAAGTATAATAACAAATTAGAGACAGTGCTAGTCAAGTTAATAAATTAGAAGCATTATCGATGCTAGTATAAAGTGCTAGTATTGCTCTTTATAATAGCTTATAATAGATATCCTGCTATAATATCTTTTATTATATATATTATATTTAAGGAAGAACTTCTTTTACTATCTAGATTATATAAAAAGTCAAATATTCTATTTTTTTTAAAAAAATTCTTTTTAATAAACCAACCTAATTTTGAATAGAATAGTTAATAAAGTTATAGATATACTTCATTATTAAAGAAATAAGCAGACTTTTGTTATGTTCTATACTTATAGATATATTCCTTAGCTACTGGATTGCTCGGTTGCTAAGCCCAACCTGGACCGAAAACTTAATTACATAATGGAATAGTATATAATAATTTTAAGCTTTATGCCTTTGCTATTGGCAGTGCAATTCCCGATAAGTTTCGCCAAGAAGCAATAGAAAGTAGCGGTTGGATAAATACTGAATCTTAATTTTAATTTGTAAAGTAGCTGCTTTTATCAAATTATAATTTCTTTAAATTACTATATATGCATAAGGCGCTCACTATAAGTCACTATATCTATCTCTTTCACGAAGCAATCTCTTCACTTTCCATGATAGCCTACGTAGCCTCGCTGCAGCGCTGCCTAAAGCTAAGCCCTGTTCTATTATGTGATTCTAAATATTTCATCTAAAGTGTGGGGGCAATGTCTGCTACCCCATACTTGTTAAATATATAGCAAAAGATTTTCTACTTCTTTTATCCCACCACATTGTGCGGATGAGATTTTAGGCCTTCCAAAATAGGATTCTTGGGACAGAATAGGGCCAGCCTAACTTCAAGTCCCACAGCTCTCCATTAATAAGGCCAGCTATAGAGCCTAAGGCGTAATTGTGTTACTGAGGGTTACTGAATAGTAGGCATACTAATCAATCACACACACACACACACACACACACACACACACACACACACACACACACACACACACACACACACACAAAAGATATATATACCTATACATATAGAGATAAGAATATAATATTTCCTTGATCTCTGGTAAATCATTAATTAAAGAGGTTTCACAAGAAATTTGTTACGGGTGCTCCATTATCATCATGCTGCCTAACGTTGTTATGAGCTCCGTGAGCTCTTTTAGTGAGGCCATCTCAAGCTGGATTTCGGGCCATAGATCCGTAAATCAACAGCCGTGCCCCCCTTTGCCAAAAGGAGATTTGATTTACGACATATATATGGGATATCCAGAGACTTTTATGTGGGATAAAGGGCGTTGCGTTGCCTATGTCAGGTAAGAAGACATGGAAAGCCTCCACCCCATTCAAGCCAGTGCAACATGGTCTAATTTCAAAATTTTAGCAACCTCTACAACGCAAGTCTCAGTATTTATGACCCATATAACTCCAAGGTTTTAGAAACTTTTCAGTTTCCTGGTTTAAGCCACCCCGGTGACACAGCCATTGACAACCCTCTTCACACTAGTGGACTGGTTCTGCGGCCCGACTCCTATAATGCTGAGACTCTAGAGATAGTCATTGATAATGGAGACGCCTTCTTCTCAAATGGCTTGAACGTTTCTGGGCCCGACTATCTACTCACCATGGACCTGAGTACCAAGGAGGTGACAAACCAGCTCCATCTCAATAACGGCTTATACGCCGGCTACGCTGACGCCGAGCTTGGGACTGACGGGAATACATATGTCCTTGGCACTTACAAGGCCAACATCTTGCGCGTCACTCCCGATAAACAGGTCTCGACCTTTTATGTAGAGCAACCGCTTGGGCCACCCCGTCTGTATGGCTTTTGTGGTATCACACACGTTGGCGACGCCTTGATAGCCAACAACAATATCATTGGTCAATTCGTTCGCTTTAACGTTCATGATGAGGAGGGT
Organism: Trichoderma oligosporum; assembly: GCA_015266385.1. Lineage (NCBI taxonomy): Eukaryota > Fungi > Ascomycota > Sordariomycetes > Hypocreales > Hypocreaceae > Trichoderma > Trichoderma oligosporum. The sequence continues at coordinate 43,963 of JACBYL010000043.1, read as the reverse complement.
ATACCAGTTATCATCAAGCAGACCCCTTACCACAACTTTACCACCTCGAATGTCCTTAACCTGCCTGAAAAATACAATGATACAATATTGTTGGCAACGGAAAATGCGACACCTGAGCATCCTTCTGGTGGAGTCGGTGTGTTTAGATCTCAAGACAAACTGTTTAACGAGATCGAGTTTCTTGGCTTTATTCCCAGCCGCCTGACCCAAGCCTTGGCCACGGCTGCCCGGCAAATGGCTGACCGGATATACGTGGTCTCGGTCTACACAGATGGTGCTAACATCACTGTTGCTGGGCATACCAGTAAATTTGTGTTTCAAGATTTTACTGACGAGGTTGATGCGCTGGTTTATCCTAAAGAAAATGAGTTGTAGTATAAAATAGGCTCTTTCAATGTGACCTGATCATGAAGATGGACTTGAATAAGTGTAAGGCCACTGTTTATGTGTTTATGTAGCATAGGGTGCATAGTTATAGAAGGAATTGGGATAACGTTCTACCTTCTTAGTACATTTAGGAATTAACTTCATCTCTAATGGAGTGAGCCTCCTTTTGTGTTATACTCTAGAAAGACTACTGTAGTACACTGAGCATTTGTACAATACACTATATTATTAACTCTTTATAAAAAAGATAAAATAGTGCTTGCTCTTTGGTCTCTTTGAAAAAATTCAAAAATATATCTTTGGGCTATCAATAGTAAATGATTATAATACCTATTATATATAATGCTAGCTTGGCGCCATACTATTAAAATTGCTTGATGCAATCTAAAACCTGATTTTATAAAGTTAACAAATTCAAATTTTTTTTTTACTTTATTATTGAATATACAATTGCTTCATTTGCGTGATAACTTCATTTTAAACAATATAGTAGAAAAGAAATAGTGATTGTGTATATTGCATTATTAATTAGTTACTTATCATTAAATCTTCTAGACTCCATCAAAAACTGCTACTTTGATGAGGCATCTTGCTAGATAGTTGGATTGGGGGGAGAAGGGGAGAAAAACAGGAAAACACGACATTTACTTCCTTCCTTATATAATGATTGGTGCCTAAAGAAGGTCCGTTGCTTTCCTCCGACAAAGTACAATAAATTTTGGGGGTTCTGCGTGTAGAATGGGTTAACCGAGGTAAAGTATCATTGATTAATATACCGGGAGGTGCTGCAGATATCATAATAATGTATAACGAGGAAGATTGACACCTCATAGTAATGAGGGGCGGGAAGCTGAAATTCTTCAACCAATTCAAATTAAAAGACATAGTTGTTCAACCCCATTATCGACATTATGAATAAGCTGTCAACCAATTTGAAGTAGTTGTTAAAATAATAGAATTGAATCTATGACTACTCTGGATGCACTTATCGCCCTTGTCCATTTAATCTGTGTCTTAGTTTAGCCGCCTCACGTGTCACAATTGGTCTTTTTTAGTCATGGCAATTGAAAGAGGTATGTATCTGTTCTTTGCGCATTAGACTCATAATCCCACTGGTGTTATTTCCAATAATATGTCAGCGGCTGCACCGTCATCGCCTGTCATGTCAAACGTTACTAGTGCAAATCATGCACTGTCAGCCACAAGCAGGATCAAATTATACATGCAATTGTCAGCCATAAGCAGAGATTGGACATATAGCCATAAGCATCTCAAGGTAAGCTTGGTATAAACTTTATTGTGTTGCATTAATGGGTCATGTTGTGTAGCTTGTACTAGAGAGTGATTGATATTTCATAAAGTCATAACGAAAAATTGCTTACTTTAATATAGTACAATAATTAATTTTGTAGGTATACATTTGTGTTCATAATTACTTCTTATGAGGATAGGTATTGAAACTTAATGTAGGGATACTTAACTTGTGTCAAACTAATTTTGGGGCTCTTAAGGAATATTAATCTGTTGAGTTAGGACAGTTTTTTTGGTCCTAAATAAATATAAGTAATGCTCTTTTTAAACTATAATATATAAAGGAGCTAGTATCGTATTATTATGTATTTATAATACTATTTATTAAGATATCAATAGCTCTGTGGGGTATTTAAGAAATTGGGAACTGTATTTGTTTGGCAACACTCGTATCCTTACCGACTACGCGTATAAATGAAGAACTACTCACCATAAAAATATCTCTGTGTGATTTCCTGCGGGCAGGTCTCAATCAAATTTACCACATTTAATCTTTTCAAAGCATTTCGAGTTCTCTCTTGAAATGACAACAACGAATGGAACAAATGGGATTCATACTCCCGGACCCCTAGAAGCTACTATTGTCGACAGATTTGATGACTGGGCCGCGAAAACACCCAATTCCATCGCTGTCGAATGGCGTGAAGAACAACTCACGTACACCGAACTGCGAACAGCTTCGCTCCGCGTTGCTAGAGCTCTCCTAGCAGCTGGTGTTAGGCCCTACGACAAGGTCGCGGTTCTTACAGATATGTCCCTTGAAATGCTGCCCTCTATCCTTGGCGTCTTGAGGACTGGGGCAGCCTATGTGCCCATCGATGTGGCCGCGTGGAGCCGCTCTCGGATCGAGGCGACGCTGTTCGAGCTCTGTTCCCCCTTTGCTGTTGTCACAACCTCGGTTCCTGGACTTCGGCTGCCCGTGTCCACCGTGAACTTCCAGAAACAGTGGCTGCGGTCATCGCTAGGGAACGCGGCCGAGCTGATTGATCAGCTGGATGCACTTCGCAGTGGATTCAAGGACGACCTTCTCTCCTGGATTATCTTCACATCAGGAACTACTGGTAAGCCTAAAGGAGTCATGGTATATCATAGAGCCATCTATGCCCTTGCGATCGCATTCAATCACAGCGATTACCTCGAAGACGCCCTGGGAAAGGATATTCGTGTCTTGTTAGCATTTTCCATTGCTTTTGACGCATGTGCAGCAGTTGTATGGGGCACTCTTACCAAAGGTCGCGCCGTGGTGATGGCTTCGTCGTCGAGTTTTCCAGATGTCGCTACCACCTGCGAAGTCCTACACTTGACTCCATCAATGTTAGCTTCATTGGTTCCGTCAAAGCTATATGATACGGTGTCCTGCATTCTTTTAGGTGCTGAGGCACCGAATATACAAATCGTCCGCGAATGGGTCAATCCAAACAGAAAGGTCTTCAATACATACGGTCCAACAGAATCGACATATATAAGTATTAGCGAGATCGACCCAAGTAAGGAGCCTTCCTTTGGCGAGATTGTTGCTGGCACCAAGGTTGTGCTTGTGGACGACAAGTTAGAAGAGTGCAATCAGGGCGAGGTCCTTATCGGCGGCCCCAATTTGGCTGCCGGATACTTCAACAACCCTGAATTGACAACAGCCAAGTTCATCCAATGGAACGGTGAGCGTTGGTATAGATCCGGCGATCTCGCACAGCGGACCGAAGACGGAGACTTTGTATGGGCAGGCCGCACTGATTCACTCGTTAAAAATCGAGGCTTCTTGGTCAATATCGAAACTGAGGTTGGCCCTGCACTTCTAAGCTTTCCTGCCGTGCGCGTCGCTGTGGCTCTCATATGGCGAGATAAACTTGTTGGGTTCGTACAACCTGTCTCGGTCAATGTCGACGAACTACGTGCTTTCCTGAAGGAGCGCTACGATCCTTTCGTTGTCCCAGATGACATCGTAGCTCTGGACAGTTTCCCTCTCACTGTAAACAGTAAAATCGATAAGCGTGCGCTTCTAGCCCAACGAGACGAACAATTTTCTCAGGATGATGAAGGTTTTGAAGAGCAAGAGCAGGAGGTCTCTGGCCATGATGCTCTACGCCTGGCTTTTTCAAAGACCTTGCACATCGCCATCAAGGAGCTGAACAGTGGATCGTCGTTTACCAGACTCGGCGGAAATTCCCTGACGGCAATTCGGCTTGCCAATTTTCTTAAGAAGTACGGATACTCAGTTTTGGCTGTCCAGGTCTTAAGACTAGACACGATAGGAGAAATGGAAAAGTCACTTATAAGTATTCCAAAAGCTGACGAATTAAAGGACTTTACAACAGGGATAGCGGTCGCCACTGATGTGCAGAAGCTATTCCTCCGAAGATCGGTTCAAAATCCGGATTTCTGCGCTCTGATCGGCACGGCTAGGTATGTTGGGGACGCTCTTGTTCCAACTGCCAGCGAGCTGCACGATGCTTTCATCAAGGCTTTCTCAGCTCACAGCATCTTTCAGACTCGTTTCAAAATGTCCGATTTCTCTCTTTCCGACCTTGGTCGGCTGAATCTGAGTTGGAGCGAAGTGAGTGTGGGAGAAGTCGAGTTTGAGAATACTATCTTGGCGGAGGAGGAGAAGGCCTTTCAAGCCACGAAAGATGTCTCGCTCGTCGATGTCGAGGTTCCTTATTTTGATGTTACAGCTATTTCTATTCCGGGGAGGAAGGACATAGCCTTCATTACGCGCTCTCACCACATCTTAGGAGATGTCTTTTCGACTGCTGTCCTCTTTCGCGATGTGGAACGCGCACTGGCTGGAGAAAAAGTCCCTCAGGGCACTCGGTGGGATGACTTTGCACGTTTTATGGAGAGATACAAGCAGGACAACCTGCCGAGAGCCATTACCACGTTTGAAAAAATCTTGGGGCCCCTCCCTTCTACATCTGTGTTGCGGCTACCCAAACCGCAGACACCTCCCCCGGTAGGAAACTATGATTTGAAGATTCTCAATTCTCCCTGCGCCTTCACTAAGTCTGCACTCGATGTCGTGGCCCGTGCTCAAGGCATCACTGCCACCACGATGGTCTACGCCGCTTGGGCGCTATTTTTGAGCAAGATTACTGGATGGGACCGTGTCGGGTTCTCGATAAGCTTGTCAGGACGCACAGTGCCATGGCCACCGGCGCAGGTTGTCGTAGGCCCTGTCGTAGGCAGGTCCCCCTTTAGCACAAATGTTCCGGTTCAGAAAACTGTGTACGAGTGGCTGTCTGAAATCCACAAGACGGCTCTGGACGTCATGGAATTCGACGGCCTGACGAGCTCTCTGCCACAGACCATACTAGCGAATCGAACCACGAATACTACCAACGTGCTGTGCTTCCTTGACATGCCCCGAGCCTCAACCAGCTGGACCTTTAAGGAAAAGCAGAAGCACAATTACCTAATGGACTGGTATCTATTCCCACATGCCGATGGCTTAAAGACGGAATTCGAGTTTAACTATGCAAAGATCGACCAAGAGTGGGCGAAGGAGGCGGCTAAGATCCCGGTGCAGATGCTGGAAGGGTTAGTCAATGCTGGAAAGACGACATTGGTAGGCGACCTGTTGAAATAAAAACTTAGTAATATAAATCGAGTAGCGATTAATTTTAGGCAAGAGTCTGGATGCCTTGGATCAATCAACGAACGTCGAGCCCCTGCATCGAAATCACGTCCACTTTTTTATGATAACCCTTCATTGCCTCTTATGTTCTCTAAAGTTTTTTTTCGGAAAGAAAGAGGACTGTCATGATAATATTTCCTGTTGGGTGTAAAAATCTAGAGGTAGACAATTACCTGATGCATTCTTGCACCTCGGTCTTGAAGCACTGGTTGCAGGTGCTGTTATGTCGAAGTGTCTTCACTTAGTAATGGCTGGAGAGAAATTCCCGGTAGAAACGACTGGTGAGCTAATATGAAGTGCATAACAAGGAAGATTGAAACTATCAGATGGGAATTCAGCCGATATTTTATGTATGTAAGAGGTCAAGAAATCTGTGTCATTGGCGTGATCATAATATACACTTAAGGGTGAGAATAGGTAATTGAAAAGTTGTCGTAAAGGAGCGGACCTGCTGATTACAAAATAGGCAGATTACTATAAAAGTAATAAAATCTATAGCCATAAACAGTGCATATTCATGTGAGATATTTTAGATAGAGGTAGGCCGCTCAATGTGTGAAGATGAATACAAACCGTGTGCGCCATCGCAATAGAGACTGGCCACAATCTGTGTTCATTGCTCATGGCTACAGCGACATCACCTCATAGATCGTTTTATCTACTTTTTCCCCGCTCTCACCAGATCCCCAAACCTGCTCCCCGCCTCTCGCGCCAACATCGCCGGATTTCCCACCTCAACAATCTCTCCCTTATCCATGACCACCACCCTATCAAAGTCCATAATCATATCCAGCCGATGGCTAACCGCGATAACCGTATATCTCTTGAATTCTGTCCTGATCGTCTCTTGCATAAGGCGTTCCGTCTCTTGATCCACGCTGGAGCTCACCTCATCTAGTAACAATATGCCGCTATGTTCTATACCGGCCCCAAACTTTCGCTCTCGAACAGAGAGTCTGAGCAGTGCGCGTCCAAGTGAGATGAGCTGCCGCTGTCCAGCGCTAAAGGTGGACGGGCTCATGCCTGCATTTAGGCCACCACGATCTTGAACGAACTTCCATAAGCCGACGGCGGCAAGCGCAGCTGTGCATTCCTCGCGTGTTGCTTCCTCGGTTACATCGAGGTTGTTCTGGAAGGTAGATCCGTCAGGCAAGAAGACGGCTTCTTGGGGCACTGCGATGATACGCTGGCGTAGCAAGGACCGGTTCAAACGATGGAGCGGCAGTTCATCAATTAGGATGTTCTCCGCCGTTACTGAGATGGGTTCGAGAAGCTTAAGAAGTAGGGCGATGAGGCTAGATTTTCCGCTGCCGGTACGACCGCAGATAGCTATCTTCTCTCCCGACTCGACCCTCAGCTGAATGTTACGGAGGGCGAGGCTAGCTGCGGTACCATCTTGATCATCAGGACTGCTCGGAGAATTAGCGTTGCGTTGCGACATGGTTCGTATAAGACTCTTACGCATAATTCGCAGATACACCCTTCAACTCCACCACACCACGCTGAGGCCATTGTTCGGGTGGATTAACACTCTCTTCATCTCTGTCTTCCGACTTGACAGTCTCGTTAAATGTCTTGAGTCTGGCAATCGCCCCGAGAGAAGTTTCAAGATTGGTCCAGAAAAGGACAATGCCGGCAAGATTTTCTCCGAAACTTAAAAGACTGTACAGAGCAGCACCAGCAAAAGCAGAATTGGAGTGAAGTCGAACGGCGAGAGTTGTCATGGCTACTGCCAGCAACATAACTACGACGTTGAGAACAAGGTTCAGCCATTCCTGAATCATGAGAAGTAGATATGAGGGTCTCTGGCTTGAAGTGAGTAGACGTGCGTTCTTTTGGACATCATCGTGAATGAAGCCTAGAAATCTCGTATCAGCAGCAAATCACAGCAACGCCATTGTTGAGTGGGAAGATGCAGAGCATCTTGTACTCACTAAACGCCCGCAGAGTGGTGATCCCTCTGACGGTGTCAAGAAAGTGTGTACTAAACATAGATTAGTAAAGAGAATATCAGCTTAGGACGAGAGGCTCCCATGAACTCACTACAAGGGACTTTTAGCTTCCAAGTCGAGCAACCGTAGCTGCCGCGAAGTGCGCAGGTAAAATCTTTGCACCACATAAAGCAGGCCAATGAGGAACGGGAAGCTGATGGCCAGGTATCGAGACGAAGTAAGCATGACAGCCATTTGTCCAACAACTTGAGTGATCTAAAGTTCATGTCAACTGGACCTACCTTCCGAGAGTTCCATCACAGCAGACTTACCGAAAACAAGGTGCTAACCGTTGCATCTGGCAGTTCTGTATCTATAAGGTTCAAATCTTGCGAGAACAAGTTCGTGATAACACCAGTATCAGTTTCAGTGAAGAAGCGGAGTGGCGCGCGGAACAGTGTTCTCAGGATATCTTGGTGGAGATTGGCACCAGCGCGTTTGATTGAGACAATCCAAATCGAGGCACCGAGGAAAAACAGTGATATTAGGGCGCAAATCTGAAGCAAAGCATACAATCCAGCCCAGTAAGCATAGGAGTGCATCGGGTGTTTTGCGTTAGTATCATCAACCCAGTACGTGAGCCCTACAGCGTATTGTTAGTTCAAATGAGCCGACTCTCAGAATGTATCTGATGTTCGAACGTAAAGACGGCTTACAGATTGTAGAAAAGTTCAAAAAGAAACCCCAAAGCGTAGCAAAGAAGAAAGCTGATACTGCCAGGAACCATCCCATGCTCTTCATGTAATGCTTGTATACCGTGCTATCCCCAACTTGCCGCGATGCGTCTACAATGGGCATGGCGGTTACGTTAGCCATCTTCGTCTCGTTCACTTGTGACTTAGACTCCTTCATGCTCTCCTTTAAGGTCGATCTTTCCGACGAGGCATCGCTGTTGGAAACATTCTTCAAACCTAGACGCTGGAGATAGCCCTGACCAGCCATTAGTTTGTTAAAGGTGCCTTGCTCGGCGATGGTACCGTCGCTAAGCGCTATCACATAGTCCGCTGCGGGTAGGTGTCGAATACTATGGGTGCATAGCAGGACCGTTGAGCGTCGCCGTGCGAGTAGCCCATCTCGCCCAAAAACCTTTCGGAAGACCTGCTCCTCGGTATCTGCATCTAAACCACTGAAGATGTCGTCGAGAACAAGAAAATCGGTTTGTAGGTAGAGAGCCCGTGCAAGAGAAACGCGCTGTTTCTGGCCTCCAGATAGAGAGATGCCATCAGAACCAACATTTGTTTCGTCTCCTTGTGGCAGAGTGGCAAAGTCAAGTGCCAGAGCTGTAGCCTCGATGACTTCGGCATATCTCTCATTATTAACCGGAGAGAACCCTACGATATTCTGCCTAATAGACCCATTCGACAAGAATGCAGTTTGGTCGCAAAATCCAACATGTGCAACTCTTGCGTTCAAAATCACGCTACCTTCGTGAAAAGGAATCTCTCCAAGTAGCGCCTTACAGAGCGTAGATTTTCCTGAGCCAATGGGTCCGACGACCAGAGTAAGCGAGGACTTCGGTATCTGAATATTTACGTCTCGCAGTATGAATTTGTCTGCTTCCCAACCAAAACTTCCGTCCTTAATGACCACTTCCGACTCAGACGAACGTACACTGTCTGCTAGGGCCTTCTCTGAACTCTGCCTAATATCAGCAAGCACTTGGCGGAAATCATCGCGAGTTTCACACTCCAAGAAAGCCTGAATTCGGCCTATGCAGGCTAGTCCTGAGATGACGTCAGGAATCGACTGGAAGATTTGCGACAGCGGCATGGTCAGAAGCGTAAGAAAGGAGAGACTTGTGAATACTCTCGAGGCATCCAGTCGATCTTGAGTGAATGCGAATGTAAGAGCCGGACTGATAAGCAGCGGAATAAATCCTAAGAGAGCTGCGCCGATGAATATCTTGCGGAACCGGACTCCAGCAACTAGCTCCTCAACGCGGAGCTTCTGTACAAAATTGCTAACGGAAGAAGAGAGGCCGGATATCTTGAGGTTTTTCATACTAGCGATGACTGTGGCTGTTAGCCCGACGCGCTTCTGGACCAACGTCATCCAGTTCCTTTGTCTGTTCCCGATGAAGTACATGAGGATCACTAGGCCGATGAAGCAAAGAATAACTACCCCAATAGGTGCGACGAAGACCACGCCAAGTCGACTGTTTAACATCCATGAAGACAATGCAACCTGGATCACGCTTGCCCAAATATCATGAAGTTGCCTGAAACCCATCCTTATTCTCTCAATATCTGTGCTCATTAGAGTCAGCGCAGCGCTGTCGTCGCCTGTCCCGATGCGAGCCTTGGTGGCCGTGATAAAGGTCTCAGTGACCAGTATCGACCTCAACATAGTCCGCATTCGATGGTGATAGTACCTGCACTTGTATGTCAGCGTATCATGCAAATGATTTCTTCGTATATTTGAACATACCGATGGAAGGCCCAGCAAAGGGCAATTCCTACGTAGATGAATAGACTGGCGCCAATAAAACCGTATCCAATGTTTGGGTCTAGCTCGTCCTCCGCAAGATAATCTAAGAGCCTTTCAATGAAAAAAGGTTGAGCAAAGGTAAAACCAAGAAGTCCCAGGCGTGGAATTATGGGAAGAAGTAGAGGCCCTCTGAGTGTGCGCATGAGAATTTTTGTCAAACCGAACTTATCACCCTTCAATTTGGAATAATCCAGATTCCGAGAGAACTTTTCGCGAAGTGTTTTGGGGTCCAATGAACTGTCAAGGGAGTAAAGATCGTCAAGCAACAGAACTTTCTTATATCCAGTTAGGAATAACCTATTCAGCCAGAAGAAGACGCCAAGGGAGAAAATGCCGCTCGTTTCCTCAGGGCTATGCTCCTTCTGGTTCCAGCTCATCCATTTAGATTTTTGTTGTGATTCCAACACCAGAATGACAGCTTTCAGGGCCACAGAGGCAACGAAGAGATTGCTATAGGTGCGCTCAGCAGAGATAGCTGATGATAGATAAAGCGTTCTTGCCTGGGTCACGTCTAGGAGAAGAGACAGGAACAAGTAGCTAGTCAGTAGCACAGAAGGCCGTGGTGTTCTGCTGTGTTCAACGGCACTGAGAAGTACCATAAAGACGGCTGACAATAATTTGAGGACCGACGCAGCTATGAAAATGCTTGTTGCATGGAAGTACCCCACCGCAGCCAAAACGAGGAGCGCGAGTTGGAGTATAGTATAGCTTGTGATAGCACCCTGCGACAACGTAATTAATACTACAATTATCCATTAGAAAACGCGGCGAAAGAGCATACCACTTTAACAAATCGGAAAATTGGTGAAGTCACCACGGTGGGATTTCGTGCCTGCGAGACCGCCCTCCATAATGACGCTACTATAAACAAAGCGGACGGTAGAATAGAGAAAAACACCTGCTCAAACTCTATGTTGAAGTCGAATTGCTCGTTATTCTGCTGGAACAATTCGCCCTCTTTCTTTTCGACAGAGAAAGGCATTTGTAGCAGTCAGTACGTATACAGCTTCGACTCGAATTGATTTCTTTTTATCGAATGCAGAACGTCTAAGACGAAAATGCTGTCGCAAGAGGGGTGCGAGCAGCTGAGTGAGCTGAGTGAGCCACATGATGGTGGAAGAGTTGTGCCAGGATAGCGGAGTTGCGGAAAAATCACTAACTGGCGGCGGATTATTGCGCGACTGGGCACGGCAGCCAACCATTTAAACGAAGTGCTACAGTGGTGCCTTAAACAGATTCCGCAAAAGTACAAGAGCAAAATTTTTGAAAAAAATATATATAGAATAAGATATAGTAATCTATGATAAGAATACAAATATTCGATGAATTTATAAACTTTAAAGTATTGAATATAAAAGACTTAGTAAGTAAAATTGTATAATATCAAGCTATATTACTTAATCTTTGCAGTAATTTTATTATATCTTGCGAAGTCTTAAGGTACTACCCTAGACTACATATGTAAATAAAGAGTAGGAAGCAAACATTGTCTAGTAGTGTCACTTTACTATATTATAACATTCGAACATAGCGCTCTTAACCTAAAAACTATACACAACTAAGAAAATAAGATATATATCATTACTAATACAAAATATAATAACTTAAATCGAATAATCGGATGAGAGGGTCTAAATTATGATTGTTATGTAAACTTGCTACTTCAAGCGACGTTTTCTATTTCCACTGCATAACGGAGTACCACTGATTAGTCTCTAGAGAGGCAAGCAAGTCAGCCAGGCTATGCATAGTCAGACCCTCCGAACTCGGTTGACACTTTTATTTCTTAATGGAGTAATTAAGCAAAAATTGGCCGGTTCATTGTTCTAAATAGCTTCGATTGCGGGCTCTTGTATCATGCCGTCCAGAAGGTCGGCAAATCATGAAGAAATCTAAGCGTTATGCAGATTGTCTACCACCATATCACTCAAACTTCCGACGGCCCTAAATACAGAGCTAGCACGGATGATCACTAACAGCAGTAGCGAAGACGAGGCTTTAATGTCAAAAGCCTACTATATATATACACCCCGTCCATCGTGTCCCTTAAAGACTAGACAACCACACTTATACAACCAGTCGATATGGATGCGAACAATAATGCAGGGGGGGAATTTATGACGGAGATCTTCTTGGTAAAAGTCTTTAACTGTCAAGGTAAATACATCTTCAATCTAATAATTCTATATGTATACACTAAGCCGATCCATCATGTAGCTCCAGTGAGGGTTTCAGCTCACTGGAGCATCTCTGATTCAGTTACAGGCACAGTCGCATCACCATATTTTCATAGCATCGATCTGTTGCTTCGTCTGCTTCCAGCGTTGACACACGATGAGAGCGCAGAGGAGTTTCCCGACGTCCCTGACGCCTCAGGAACAGCTCTCGAGACGCTTGTGCGTTGCATATGGCCCTTGAGCCATTCTTCGGTCGACAAAACAGAGGTAGCCACAAAGGTGATACTGACTCCACGCGACGGATACGTGTGTAGGAGTGACATCCTCAAGGTTCGAATGCAACACTCGGAATATGTCGACACCGTCATTTCCTTCTCAGCTTGGGACAAACATCTTCCATCTTCACCATCCCACGACAGGACGCTTTTACTTCCTTTACTGTTATCCGCGGCCGGGGCGCTCCTTGTCAAGCAGTCGCGACTTCTCGTTTCCGAGACTTTAAAGCTGCTGCAGCAGGATCTGGAAATGCGTTTATCCTTTAATTGGATCCTTCCAACAAGACCAGCTGCTCGCCGTGTAGCTGTCGTCGGCGGCCGTCCCATGCCCGACCCGAAGAGCGGGATGCATAATTCCTCAGGCTTTTTCCAGGCTGCCCAGGCTCTCGGCATATCGATCGTAGTCTTTGATGAGCCAGGCCATTGGCTAGAAGGCGAAAAGTATGCTCATCTCCGTGAGGATTTTGTTGCCATTGATATGTCCAATTTGAAAGAGCTGCCGCAGAAACTAGCTGAGGCCGTCAGAGACAGACGGGATCAAATAAACGGCATCGTTACGTTCACAGATAAATACGTCGTCACAACCTCTCAAGCGGCAGATATATTGGGCTTGCCGACCGAACCAGCACAGGAAATGATGCGGGCGCACTACAAGCACGAAATGCGGAAAGTTGTCCACGAAACCAACATTCAGGCCGTTGCTCTAGACAGTGTGCAACAACTGGACAACCCTGCTCTCTCCAACACGCTCAAAGCCCTGCAGTACCCGATGGTCGTGAAACCGAGTCGCGGCATGACTTCCAGAGGCGTTAAGAAAGTAACCGACGAGGTTAGCATGCGTCAAGCCGTCCATATGCTGGATGAATATGAAGGAATCTCGGCTGAGTATGGCATCCTGATTGAAACGTATGTGGACGGACCTGAATTTGACGCAAACTTCGTACTGTGGGAAGGGCAAATCCTCTTTCTCGAAGTGACAGACAACTTCCCCTGCCTCGCCGATGCATACGATGCCACGCTTGCCGACAATTTCGCTGAAACTGTGCAGATTTCGAGCACAAGACTACCAGCGGATGAAGTTGACATCATTCGTTCGTCAGTGCTCCGAAGCCTTCTGAAACTGGGCTTCAAGTCGGGAGTGTTTCATTGTGAAGGGCGGATGATGAATTCATCAATGCGTTATGAAGATGTTCAAGGCGACGGCATCTTGGACCTTGTCGCCAGCCGTGCTACTACACTAGGTCAGAAACCAGCTGTATTTCTAATCGAAGTCAACGTTCGCTCGCCTGGCACGGGGGGCACATGGGCAACGCTTTACACATATGGCGTCGACCTCGGCGCCCTGCAGCTTCTCCGTGCTCTTAATGACCGCGCGCGTTTTGAAGCCATATCCGCACCTTTTGCCTACTCTAACTCCAGTCCCGGTGACGGCGGTGGCGCTCAGTGGTGGACTGCTCACTGCATGGTTCCCATCCATCGTGACAAAATTCGAGTGCCCGAAGATTTCTTCGAGAAGCTGTATCAGGCACTGCCGGAGATAGTACAGTATGTTCTTAGAGCTGAGATGTACGCGGCTCCTGGAACCGTTGTGTCAACCACTGCGGGTATTGGGTGGATAGCCTATCTGTTGTTGGGCACGAGGATGAGTAGGGCGCATGCGCTGGATATGTATCATCATGTTGCTGCGGCAACTAAGAAGGTGTTGGATGCCAGTAACTATGACTCGGGTTATGAATCATGATTATTTTCTTTCTACGGAGTTATTAGTAGTTGTTACTATTGGTGGCACGCTGGAAAGCCAAATCTAGAAAAATGTTCCAAAAATTAGGAACACCTCGTACCAAAGCCACAATTGCCTAAACGACAATCTTTAATAGCATTCTGTACCTTTTACTCTAAATATATAACGCTAAGTATTTCTCTTATTAATAATAAGGATTTTTTTCCAAGTCCCTAATATAAACGATACATACAATACTGACTCTTACTTGAGACTAGCACATTGTACATTCCCAGCATAAATATCTCTTGTCTATATAAACAACTTCACAAACCAACGCGCATGTCTTGATTATGGCGGAACTAAAACCTTGCGACCCCTTGCCGACATATCACTCTCCTCCATCATTCCCGTCAAAAATTGTCCATTAGCATCCAATGTACTCGGGCTCTTGAACACATCAAACTTAAAATTATGCCACCCTTTTGCCGTCCACGTCTTCCCTGTCGAGTCACTGAACGCTACATCATCATTCAAGCGCAAGAAGTATGCAATACTATACCGATCCTCTTCCTGTCTCTCATTGACCGGAACAACGCGATGGACAACGCTTGCCAGCTTTCCCCTAGAAGGAAAACGTAAACTGTCGCCGACGTTGATAATAGCGTGACCGGGCCGAGGTTCAAGGAGCTCCCAGCCTTTGGTCTCCAGAGAGAGGAATTGAAGGCCCCATTGTCTAGTAAGTAGGAAGGTGAGGGAGCCAACGTCCGTGTGCTTGTTGTGGCCTACGCTGATGGGCGCCGTGGCATCATCGTGTTTTGGGTAGCGTAGGAGGCCGAGTGTTGAGAAAGAGGGCCCTGGGTCGGCATGATACGACTCAAAACGTGAAGAGCCTGTGAGACCTAGTTGTGAGGAGAGTTGCGAGAGGAGCATGAGGGTGATGGTGTGCGCGTTCTGGATGAAGGAGAAGAACAAGTCTGATTGGGAGCGGACAGAGGTGGTGAGGTCCGTTGACCCTTTGAGGAATTCTCGACGTGAAATCTAAGAGGGGATTAGTTGATTTCAGGAATGAGTTGAGGAGATTACCAAAAAGTGTACGTGCCTTGAGAGATTCATAGCCGTCTTTAGTTTCTGGCTTGGGGCCCTCTTCGGTGCCCATGGGCTCGTAGCTAGAAAGATCGGTAACTGATAACAAAGACCAAGCTGTGATCCAGTGAACCTACCCGTAGTTGTCGCTCCCTCGAGCATCCTGCATCTTAACTTCAAGCGGCTGGTCGAAGTACTGCTTCATCACTACCAGCATATCTTCCCACTGCTGGCATAGCTCTGAATCGCTAGTCAAATCAAGGTAGAAGAATCCCTGGGTCTGACAAGCGTTGAGTAATCTCTTGCTCTCCGTATCATTCTTAGCTCGAAGGAGCTCGAGGTGAATTGTAGGCAAAGACCTCGAAACAACGATGGAGTCACTGGTAGCCATTGGTGAAGATCCGAGGTTGTTGATGATGTTTAGCTGGAATGTGTATAAATTGATAGGGATTTGGATTGGAGATCATTTTTCAAGTCAATAAAGTCACAAATTTAGATATATTGTACTCGGAGTGTTGCTCCTGGATGAGTATCAGCAAATGTCGGCATAATCACTGTCCGCCACGAGGACCGGAGTGCTAACTATTTTGCCGATGGCTAGAAACGGCGTGATATCAAGACTACCCAAGAAAGCGTAGTCCGGATGAATAAAATGCATTGCATCTCCTTGCTCGCTTGATTACTCAGATGCTGGGATTCAGGCATTACATCCGTTCTAAGAAGTACACGCATAGCCGTTTTTGGCCCTTCTGGGGGGCTGGAGGTCTACCACTAGAACGGGAGACAGGCAGCCCTATTTTCAAGCCTCATAATACCACCGGCAGAATAAGTCACAACAATCTATTAGAAGATGCGCTGTTATCGAAGTGGTTGAGTGGTTGAGTGGTTGTTTGAAGCCTTACTGGCGCTAGTTATGTTATGCACTGTCAGCTAATAAAGACATGGCGCTTTTATGTGATGACTGTCAGCCAGTAGGTTTGGGCTGACTCTTGGCGTCATAGGCTTGGGGTTAACCCTTCAAATGACGGCATGCTAATATATATTAGATACCACATAAATAGTTCAAAGGAATGATCTAGAAGAAATCAAACTGCTGACTAACGCCAGTAAATATATTAAATATATCGAACACAACAGGCAAGAAAGACCATGATAGTATTATTGTTGTGGCGAATTATGAAGTAAATCTATAGATCACTTCCTATAGAAAGTCGTATATAGAGACCTAAGCGATAATTTTTAATCAAAAATGAGGAGGCAATTCAAATATTCTAATACAAATTACTTTAATTAATAATACTTTATAACCATCCTTTACACTAGATAAATCCTGTGTACAATATAATAAAAAGGACTGGCTATTGGATACACTACTTTGATATTCTACACCCGCTTGACTGACTCAGATTTAGCAACCCCAGCTAGCTAGATGACCTTGTTAGATATGATAATAGCTTTTAAAAAGTATATACTCTATATAATCTCTTAGCCCGGGCTCTTTTAGCTATTTGTGCCTTTTAGTTAGCGTTTATTTCGGTTTCGTTAGCGTGAAGCAAAATTTAGAATCCTAAATTCTAGGTTGCTGCTAAAGAAACTTCTTACTCTAAGAATTTTAACCTTGCCAATTATACAGGCAACAATGGCGATTATAAGACAATGAATGTTCCGCTGGACTAGCAGCGGTAATTTACAAGTGTGATGCCTTAATATAGAGCTATAGATAAGGAACCGCGTCTAGCTTGGTTCCAAAAATTTCCGGAATTGTTCATGTTGATGGTATTCCTATTCTTCATAAGATAAACAAGCTGCCCTTGAGTGCCTTATCAAACAAGTTTAGTAAAATACAAGTTAAATCATGAAATACTGAAATGATATCATGGCATCGGGGTTGTCGAATTTCGACCACACTGGCATATCTATCTCTGAAAAGACGCCCACATGAAACAAATTGTGTATAAGATCAAACTCACGGAATATTCCATCATCCTCACGTAAGGAGAATCAAGGTGTATTATAGTTGAAAGCATATATCAACATGATGGAATTTTTAAAATAGGAATAAAACAATGATTCTAATAATTCGAAACCGAGCTGTATAGACTGAGGCTCTGTTAAAGTGGCTTCTCTCAAGCGACACAATTTAAAGAAAACAGGCAGAAACAATTAATAGTCAAATTACTGTTGCGGCGGCAATCCTAATCGCGCACTTTTGTGAAAACTTATGCAAGTCTGCTAGGACATATAGAACCTCAGTGGTGGCATAAGTCCGATCTATCAATAAATACACCGGGTTAAATCCGTACATCAGATGCTCGCCCTATCTCTCTAAACTAGAGCTGAAACCTTTATTAGTGTGATTTTTACATTAATATTCCTATTCAACATATTCGAAATCGATTTTGACTGTTCTTTATCTTTGAGAGGAACGGATACCTGACGAATTAGGTAATACGAGGGTATTCGGGCACAATATCAGGGACTAATTAACCGGACAGCCTCAAATTGTCCATAACTACAACTAGAACTAACCTCAGAGTAAATAGAAAGTCAAGAAAGTACCCCACCGCACATACTGACTCCCCCCAATGCAACTGTGGGGAAGCAAGAACACAAGGACACTTCATTGAATGCAGAATGGTAAAACCGTTCCTATCAGAACTGCCAGATGATACCATCAGGGATGGAGACACACTCATTCAATATATACTAGGCCCCAAGGGGTCCAAGGCATACCAGAAACAAGTGGAGGATACCAGTCCCTACAGCACTATTCCCCCAAACATAGATTGAACAAACCCAAGCATTTTCCTTTGTACCCATAAAACATAACGAACGCGGGTCTGAAACTGCGGCTCCTACCGTCCTATTGCCCAGATGTGGGTTTATGTAACTAAGCTTGCTTAGTGGACGTTAATAATAAAACAAACGACAAACGACAAACCACACAGACTAAGGACTACTTAGATGATCTATGGCCTCATAACTGCAAAGAGGAAAGACTTTGCGGAATCGGCTGTCAATCCACAAAACTAGCACAAACTTGATCACATCATGACTATACAAGGGTTATTCGAAACATCCCTTGATTACTTCCACCCATTCGTTCCCTGCAGGGCAAGAAATTTTCTCATCGCGCTCGGTAACACATTCTTCGATTCGCCCCTCTCAATCGATAACATCTCGTCTGCCCACTCACCGACGGTGGCAATTATCCTATCAACTTCGTCTTTCGTGTTATGAGCATGGAAGAGCATCCTCACCAGCGCCGTACCCTTTGGAACGACAGGATATGCCATAGGATAAGCGTTCATGTTGGCATATGCCAAGTGAACGAACAGAAAGAAATCATGGCCTGGTTTTACCTTGACGGGCACGACATGCGAAAGCACAGAACGCTCTTCGTAGTCCTCAGCGAGAGGAACGGAAATGAGACCTTCGTCCATGGCCTCCTGCCAGATGGGGTCGTCAAGGAGGGACTTGAAGAAATATTTTACCATTTCTTGGATGTGGTTTTGTTCCTATAAAGCAAAATGTTTAGCATCAGGGTTTTTCCTGATGGGGTTTTGTATCTTAAAAGATGTGTACCTTTTGCGTCTGACCGCTCGATAGCAATTGGTAGCCTGCCCGAATGGAAGCGACCATGGGAACTGAGGGTGCGCCGCTGTATGTCAAGCATCGTGAGTATTGTGTGAGCGCACTTCGTACAGTTTGATTACATAGAATCACTCCTAGACAATACGAGTCTTAACTTTGCATCTCGAATGGACATGATAGGTAGCTGACTTACCCCCGGTCGACCCTAATGCTTTGCTACACATATGAACTCGGACAGCAATCTCTTTCTCTAACCCTAGTAGTTGGACCTAAATGCAATGAGTCAGCTTAGATATGAAAAAAATAACTAGCAGAGAAGGGAGTATGAAACTATAAGGACAGTCAAAAAGACGCAATTGTATGCACTTAAGAACTTACCAATCCTCCCCCGTTGGGGCCAATAACACCATTGCTATGCGCTTCATCTATTATGAATTGCGCACTCCCATTTGAAAATACCTCTTTCGCCACGCCAACCAGCTCTTTTAGGGGACACAGATCACCCTCCATACTATACAGACTCTCAACACATATGAGAATAGATTTTTCCCCCGTAGTGAACCCTGGATCTAAATTCTTGAGCGAAGTCAAAACGTCTCTTAATGAATCCGCGCTATTGTGCTGGAATGGGATCTTGTGTGAAGCCACACTGACTTTCATTCCGACGCCCGTACTCGCGTGAGAAAACTCATCGAATACAATGGCATCTCCCGGCAACACAATGGCTTCTAAAACACCAATATTAGCATAGAACCCCGAGTGGCAAATCCAAGCCGTCTCTGCGCCATGAAAAGCGGCAATCTCTCGCTCCACCTCGAGCATATATTCGTAGTTGCCGTACTGCACTCTTGAACCCGAGGCACTGAGTTGAAAGTCGCCGCAGCGGGCCAGCTCCTCAAGAAAAGCTTCTCGTATACGGCCTGTACGATTGAGAGATAGGAAGTCGCTGGTTGTGAGGTCGAGAACGCTCTCGTCCCAGCGTGGTTTGAGCACGTTGAGGCGGATCTTTTCTCGATGGATGTCCATGGCCTGTTCCAGCCTTTGGAAGAACGCAGGTTCGCTTTTCTTCATCGCGGGGCGGCGGAGTTCTTGCCCCCGAAGCATCTCCTTAAAGAGAGACTCGTAGTACACCATCTTGGAATGAGGAAGAATACAGTTTGTATCTTTTGAAAATTATCGCAGGATACGTGCTAAAGATTGTGGCTGGTAAGAGGTACTGCTTAAAAACCACTTGCAGTATTCTTCCATATACGTTCTGGAAACCTGCGGTTGATGTTTGGATCTTGCTTATACGAATTGTACAGCCTCATAATTAGATCGCTATTTGTCATCGCTGAGCTTCAATTTATTCCTCAAGTGACTGCATGCTTCGGTTTATGATTTTAAGAAATGGTGTCTGACAGTTAATGCTGGCATTTAGCCGCAACTGCCGATGTTGGCTTACTACCTGAATTGGTAAGTGGCTGACAGGCTGACAGGTGGTGACTATAGATTTGCATGATTGCTGTGATTACATGCCTGTATCTGACAACTATGTTTGCGTTTGAGCTATAGATTTTCCGAAGAAAAAAAAAAGCCGCGCAAGTTACAGCACTACTCTGTGCTCTAACCTTTCTCAAAGTCTAAGCCAAATGTGTTCCCATTATGAAAGATTAAATGTTTAGGGTAGCGGACCTAACCAGGAATGGCAAACTGCACTACTGACTGAGAGCCCCTTAGGACTGGCGTTTGGTCGTTTCTGTTAGTATCCAGAATATATACCTTCATAACTTCATACATACATATACAATACATATATATATAATTATATATTGTATACACACACACACACACACACATACATACATATATATATGGTGAAGAGCCTTATAGATGTCATTACTATTAAACCAATGTTGGTTTATGAGTTTTGAAACACCGTGAACTTGTTCGACATCATCATATTATACTGTTTTCTTTCCATCCTCTCCCTCATCCTCTATTCTCTGGGTAAAACAAAATGCGGCAACTCAGCGGCGCAAACGGAGATGTCAACTCCGTTAACGGCACGAATAGTAGGAATGGCCATGCTCACGGCACAAATGGCTATACCGACAGCACCAATGGTAACTCCAATGGCTACAGTAATGCCATAAACGGCACCAATATCGATGTTTCTCGTGCTGTCGCGCCCGCAACTTCAAAATTCGAACCTATTGCCATCTGTGGAATGGCCTGCCGACTCCCTGGTGGAATCAGCTCTCCCAAAGGTCTCTGGGATTTCCTCCTCGAGGGCCGTGACGGCCGCAGCCGTGTACCTAAAACCCGCTTCAACATAGACGGCTATTATTCCACGGCCAAGAGACCCGCAACCACCATCACTGAGCATGGTTATTTCTTGG
Source organism: Trichoderma oligosporum (assembly GCA_015266385.1). Lineage (NCBI taxonomy): Eukaryota > Fungi > Ascomycota > Sordariomycetes > Hypocreales > Hypocreaceae > Trichoderma > Trichoderma oligosporum. Next base: position 22,926 of record JACBYL010000043.1, on the reverse strand, counting down.
ACGAATCCGTAGACCTTGGGGCACTGGACACGTCATTCTTTTCTATGACGAAGACTGAAGTCGAATGGCTTGATCCACAACAGAGAATTTTGCTTGAGGTTGCAAGGGAGTCTTTGGATGACGCGGGTGAGGTTGGTACGAAGGGCTCAAACATTGGTGTTTATGTCGGGTCATTTGGCCAGGACTGGTATGATATCCTAGCTAGAGAGGGTCTGAGACAAAATTCCTATAGCATCGCTACTTCCCACGACTTCATGCTCGCGGAGCGGTTATCACATGAGATGGATCTGAAAGGACCTAGGTATGTTATCATTGGGCACCTAAACACCTTGCATCTTCGTTTAAGATGCTAAATGACTGTCTCACAGTTTGACCATCCGCACAGCCTGCTCCTCTTCTCTCTCTGGTCTCAACGAAGCCTGCATGGCCATCGCAAAGGGGGACTGCCAGTCTGCCATTGTAGGTGGCACCTCTTTAATCCTCGCCCCCGATCTCTTCACCAGGCTGTCATATCAGGGGGTGCTCAGCCCGGACGGTTCCTGTAAGACATTTTCCGCCGAGGCAAACGGCTACGCTCGCGGCGAAGCCATCGTATCTATCTACATCAAGTCCTTGAGTGCGGCGCTTCGCGATGGCAACCCGATCAGGTCAGTGATATCAGGTAGTGCGGCGAACTTCGATGGAAAGACGAACCCATTGACTATGCCGAGTGCGAGCGCTCAAGAGACGCTGATAAGGAAGGCGTACGAGCACGCGGGAATTGAGGATGTTGGAAGGACGGGGTTATTTGAGTGTAAGGAACCTAAGTTCAGCAATTGTGTTTATGTTATAGAAAAGCATATTTGCTAATGTGTTAAAGGCCATGGTACCGGAACGTACGCTGGTGACCCCATAGAAGCTGAAGCTATCGCTTCTGTATTCGGCGAGAAGGGCATCTATATTGGTGCCGTCAAACCCAATTTAGGACACTCAGAAGGAGCCTCCGGCCTCACAGCAGTGCTCAAAGCTACCTTAGCCCTCGAGCATCGTATCATCCCCCCAAACATCAAGTTCTCTCCGCTGAACCCCCGCATCCCTTTCGAAAAGGCGAAGCTCCAAATCCCTGAGCAACCCACGCAATGGCCGGCCGACCGCGATGAGCGTGTCAGCATCAATGCGTTCGGAGTAGGAGGGTCCAATGCACATGTCATTCTAGAGTCAGCAGCGGGCTGGCTGGCATCGCATCAAAAAGCTAACCAAAAAATCTTGGAAACGACGGGAGTTATCAAGCCTCAATTGCTCTTGTTCTCTGCAAATACTGCTCAGTCCCTGAAAAATATTATATCAAACTACCAGACTCTGCTTAGTGAGATATCGTTGAATATTGCTGATGTGGCGTATACGCTTGCGAACAGGAGAGAGCATTTCCCTCATCGTACATTCGCTATCGCCACCGATGACAAGTTCGACGTAGCTGCTTCTGTATATTCTCAAAAAGACAACTCGACAGCCCCACCTCTTGTTATGGTGTTTACGGGCCAGGGAGCTCTCTGGCCTCAAGTCGGGCGTGCGCTGCTACTCTCCAACGCTACATTCTCGCACACTATCGACTCACTTGACAAGTACCTACAGAGCCTCGGTACCATTTGGTCGTTGAAAGAAGAACTTCTCAAGCCAGCCAGGACGAGCCGAGTGTTCGAAGCAGAGTTCTCACAGCCCATTTGCACAGCTCTTCAGCTTGCTCTCGTTGACACGCTAGCCGCTGTCGGGATCAAACCAGCCGCCGTCGTCGGACATTCGAGTGGTGAGATCGGAGCAGCATACGCTGCGGGGGCTCTCACAGCAGAGGAAGCAATCACCGTCGCGTACCACCGAGGAACCGCAACTAGAAAAAAGGCTCAACAGGGAGCAATGGCTGCAGTAGGACTTGGCTGGGACCAAATACAAGAATTTCTGGTTCCTGGAGTAGTCACTGCGTGCGATAACTCGCCAAGCAGCGTTACTATTTCCGGAGATGCCGACAAGTTGGACATAGTCGTAGCTGCTGTTAAACACGCCTATCCAGACGTACCTACTAGTATTTTGAAAGTTGAACAAGCCTACCACTCACATCACATGCTTGCCTTCGGAGAAGCCTATTATCAAGCAATGGTCAACTCAGGGGTGGTGAGTAGGGCGCCTACGGTACCTTTCTTCTCGAGTGTGACCGGCGAACTGCTCGCAGGCGCCAAAGCAAGCCCGCTCAATCCCTCATACTGGCAAGCCAATCTGGAGCGCCCCGTCCTTTTCAGGAAGGCCATTACGAACATCCTTAAGTCTGCTACAATTACCAATGCTGTCTTCCTTGAGCTCGGTCCGCACTCAGCACTTGCCGGCCCAATGAGGCAGATCCTAACGTCGGAGTCGAGCAGCGCGTCCTACGTTTCCTCTCTTGTACGTCGACAGAATAGTGCGGAGAACCTGCTCCAAGCGATTGGAAAGCTTTACACTCTCCAAGTAGACGTCGACTATAAGTCTATCGTGCCCGATGGCTCTTGTGTCACAGATCTTCCTGCTTATCCGTGGGACCACTCACGTAAGCATATGTTCGAGTCCCGACTGACTAAGGAGTGGCTGGGAAAAAAATACCCCAATCACACACTATTGGGAGGAAAGGTGCCAGAGAGCACAGATATTGAGCCTGCGTGGCGAAATCTCCTGCAAGCCGATACTACTCCTTGGATTGTCGACCACAAACTTGGGGACAAAATAGTTTTCCCTTTGGCGGGATACGTAGCCATTGCGGCTGAAGCTGCGCGTCAGGTATCTAAAATCGACGATGGGGTCAGCTTCCGCAATATTGCAGTCAGCTCCGCTTTGATTCTTAATGATGATGTACCCACAGAAATAGTCACCACGATGCGCCGCAAGCGTTTGACGGATAGTCAAAATAGCGAATGGTGGGAGTTTGGCATTGCATCGCATAACGGCCATGTCTGGACCAAGCATGCCTCGGGCGAGGTCAAAGCAGAAACATTTGATAAGATGCAGCAACTTGGTGAGGCAGAGGAAGAGCTGTCACGAAAGGTTGATAGCACGAAGTGGTACGATTCAACGGCACGTCAAGGTATCACGTACGGGCCTACCTTTGCTGGCTTGGAGAACATCAAGACGTCCACGGGATGGCCCAATAAAAGTACGGCCACGATGAAAAACAACAGATGGGGCGACGAGACGCAGCACCATTTGCATCCTATCATCCTAGACACTTACTATCAGTTGATGAGCTGCGCGGTACATAATGGTCTAGGCCGTGACTTTCGCCGAATGCTTGCTGCAAAAATAGATTCGATGACTATGTTCCGATGCTCTGAAAACAACCTGAAGATTGCGGTCAGATCCGAGCCCACACAAGAGGGCTATATAGCGTATGGTTCGGTTTCTGCAGGTTCTAAGATTGTCTTGCAAGTCGATGGTTCACACTCTACTCTTTTCGAAGAAGCGGAGCCAGAAGACGAAAGCAGCATCCCAATCACAGCCCGAACCGAATGGGTGCCTCACGTGGACTTCGTCGACAAAAATGATCTCATTAAATCGCCTCGAGAACAAGAATCCGTCATGCCTCTTCTCAATGAGCTAACACAATTGGCCATTAGTCTCGCAAGTGAGGCCACTAAGAAAATACAAGTGCTGACTCCTCACTTGATCAAGTACAAGGAGTGGCTCAATCAGCAAGCTCGCCCAGGCTTTGGTGGATTAGATGTTGCTACTATGACCCAATCCATCGAATCACTCGTCGAGAAGCTTCAGGGTACTTCTGCCGGGCACGTGGCAACAGCCATCACTGCTGTTTCCAGCAATATCGAATCTCTATTAAGGGGAGAGAAGACTGGATTGGAAATCCTAAACACCACAGGCAGCCTCGACAGCTTGATGGGGTTCCTCCGCGAACACAATGATGGTGACTATTTTCGGTGTATAGCGCACACCAAGCCCAATATATGTGTCCTTGAGGTTGGTGCAGCACTCGGCGAAAAAACATCAAAGATAGTAAAGTATCTGTCCCGCCCTGATGGGCAACCTCTTTACTCGCAGTATGTCGTTGTGGATGCGTCGTCCGGTTTGGTCAATGCGGCCAAAGAAGGCCTAAAGGGAGTTCCCAGCCTTGAATTCACTACACTTGATGTGAGTCGAGATCTAGCTGACCAAGGTTTCGAGGATCGTCAATTCGATCTCATCATCGCGGCAAACGTGGTCAACACAGGCAATGCTCTCCAAGATAGCCTACGCAACCTCTACCAACTCCTAAGGCCCCATGGAAAACTAGTCCTCGAAGAGCCACGCCCTGGGCTGACTTGGGCCAAGTTCGTTTTGGGTACATTGCCGCGCTGGTGGTCGCATGCTAGCGATCTCGACCGTGTTGACGAGCAATTCATCGGCCCAGAAAGATGGCAGGATGAACTAGCAGCAGCAGGTTTTGCGGTCGTAAATCAGATACAACCAGATTTGGAGCACTGGACCAATAGTGTACTGGTTGCAACACCCCAACACCTAAATGTGTCCAACAAGCACATCACTCTTCTAAGTCTTAAGAATTCAAGCGAGCCAAGTCTAATTATTCAGGAGCTCGAGGCTCGAGGCTACGAAATCGACCGTGTTTTACTTGGGGAAACACCTCCAGCGAACCAAGACGTGCTCGCCGTCTTGGAAGAGGAGCAGCCTTTCTTCGAGAAATTGGAGTCCGACATGTTTTCACAGTTCAAGACGTTGGTGACCAAGCTCGGAAGTGCCGGCCTCCTCTGGGTTACGCGTCCCTCTAGCATTGGTGTTACCGACCCTAGATACGCCCAAGTTATTGGCCTGGTTCGTACCCTCCGATCCGAATTAGCCATTGACATTGCCACCGTTGAAATAGATAAAGTTAGAACTCCAGCAGGAGCTATTGCTCTAGTTGCCGTTCTAGACAAGTTTCTAACCAGAGATGATGATGGAGTGTTGGGTCCTGATTTTGAATATGCTGTCCACAACGGCCAAACGCTCGTCAACCGTATCTTCCCCTTTTCTCTTGAAAAGGAGCTTGTCGTGCCTCAATTATCCGCTGAGGCAGTCGTTACTCAAACCATTCCAGGTCGTCTCAACACAATCGCATGGTCGACCTTATCTCCGACGGCTCCGAAGGATGATGAGATTGAAATCGAGGTGTATGCTAGTGGAGTCAACTTTAGGGATGTTCTAGTAGGCATGCAGATTATCCCTGGACGCCATGAACCCAAGTTTGGTTACGAAACAACTGGTATTGTGCGTCGCGTTGGGCTAAGAGCAACCAAGTTCGCTGTCGGCGATCGTGTCGTCGGTGTAGGTGCCAGGACATTCTCAACCGTTATCACGAGCCGGGAAGTGTATTATGAGAAATTGCCTGATCACATCAGCTTTGTCGAGGGTGCTTGTATTCCCACCATCTTTCTCACAGTTTTGTATGGTCTGCGCGACCTGGGGCGTCTCGAGAAGGGCCAGTCAGTCCTTATCCATAGTGGTGCAGGTGGAGTCGGCCTAGCTGCTATCCAGGTAGCCCAAATGCTAGGCGCTGAGATTTACACAACAGTAGGCAGTGAGGCCAAGGTGAAATACTTGATGGATACTTTCCGCCTTCCTAGAAACCGGATCTTCAACTCGAGGGACCAGTCCTTCGTGCTAGACTTAATCCGCGAGACGGATGGCAAAGGTGTCGATGTGGCCCTGAACTCCCTTGCTGGTGAACTTCTACATGCAACCTGGAAGTGCGTTGCGAGATGGGGAACCATGGTGGAGATCGGTAAGCGCGATCTTATTGGCAATGCACAGCTCGACATGGGCCCCTTCCTAGCCAGCCGCAACTACTGCTGCATTGATATCGATCAGATGGGTTCAGAACGGCCTGAGATGATCAGCCGACTGTTGCAATCCATCATGGATTCCTTCTCCAAGGGCTTACTTAAACCTATCCGAATTGATCGCGTCTTTAACGGTTCTGAAGTACTGGACGCTCTCCGATACATGCAGCAGGGCAAGCACGTAGGAAAGATCGTGCTTAAGATTCGCGATCCTTCTGGGAAGCTTCTTGTCGACAACATCAACAATATGAAGAGGTATAGTCCTGAGCTCGATGGAGCAGCGTCATACCTTCTTGTCGGAGGCCTCGGTGGCCTTGGCCGCTCCATCTCAGTGTGGATGATCCAACATGGCGCCAGAAACCTCAGTTTCTTGTCTCGAAGTGCGGGAAGTGGAAAGCACGACGCCGACTTCGTTCAAGAGATCGAGAGCATGGGGTGTACGGTCCAGCTGATCAGAGGAGACGTGACGAACGCCGAGGATGTAAAACGCGCTGTCAATGGGGTGTTGGCTCCTCTGAAGGGTATCGTTCAGATGTCCATGGTCCTCTGTGATCAAATGTTCGATGGAATGAGCATCGACCAGTGGAATATTGTAACGGGGCCCAAAGTTCAGGGCACTTGGAACCTGCATAATGCCACTTTGTCGAAAGGAATCGATTTGGACTTCTTCCTTCTTTTCAGTTCATTGTCAGGGGTCGTTGGACAAGTCGGACAGTCCAATTACGCCAGCGCAAATACCTTCCTTGATGCCTTTGTGCATTACCGTGCCAGCCTAAACCTCCCATGTAAGGCCATTGATCTCGGCGCAATGAAAGGCGTCGGCTATCTGTCCGAGAATACAAATCTTCTCAGGAAGATGCAAGGTACTGGATGGAGCGTGGTCGAGGAGACCGAATTGCTTGGAGCCTTGGATCTAGCTATGATGTCTTCGGTCACCTGCAACCAACGCAGCAAATATAGTTCTACCAGAGATATCTTCCTTCTCGGCCTTGTCCCGACTACGCCTCTGAACAGCCCCTTGAATAGTTCTCGTCTGAAGAGAGACATTAGGATGACAATCTACCACAACATTGGCGGTGGCAGCACTTTCAAGGCCGGCTCAGCACCCGATGACCTGCGAGCATTCCTCGCGTCTGTGAAGCAGGATCCAAGTGTCCTTAGAGCTCCAGAAGCTGTGAAGATCCTTGCAAAGGAAATTGCGAGGAAACTTTTCAGCCTGCTTTTAACAGAGGATGCTGAGGTTGATATAACCCAGAACACTGCCGATATGGGCCTGGACTCGCTTGTTGCGGTTGAGTTGCGGGCTTGGTGGAAGCTGAACCTAGGCTTCGATATATCGACGCTCGACCTGTTGAGTTTGAGAACCGCCGAGGCATTGGGTAAGTGTGCTGTGGATGGGCTTATCACAGTATATGATCAGTAAATAAATTGTTGAGGAAGGGAAATAGTAAGTAATCCTTCGGCTAAAACTGGACAGATACAGATTTTATTTCTTCTTAAGGGAAATATACAGAGATTTTTCTTAGATAAACTATTTTATATTGGTTAATATAAGCCAGCTTCTAACTGCTAAGCTTTATAGCATTGCTCAAGCTATTTTCAAAACATAAATTGCAAAAAAAAGAGTGATAATACTATATATATACTATTATGCAATATATAGCATTCTTTCTAAATAACTAAGTTATAACTAACTAAAATATGAAAATTAAATATTAATATTTATATATCTTTAGTTAATTTATGAATAAATTAGTACTTAAAAGTGAATATTCATAGAAAATTTAAAAGAAAGAAATATAATTAGATCTACAATATTAAATCTCACTATAATATATAGATAACAATAAAGATATTTCGTGAATATGGTAAAAAGAATATACAACTTGAACTTCTCTATAAGTCCTGGCTTTTATATTGAATTTTTTCTACTCTTGTACGAAGTTAGTAGCTATACGAAAAGATTTTATAACCTTGCTAGTTTTATCGACATAATGCTATCCATTGTAAGTTATCGACTATAATTATAATTTATCGGATTATTGAATAATGTATTAATACTAATTTTTAAATAGAATTATCTTAGCAATTATAGATATATTTACAATTTAATGCAAGAGTTCCCATTCAGGCAAGATAGAAACGGACATGCTTCCGTACAAAGCTAATATATATATTGTTGTACTCTATAGTATATGCTTCAAGTAGTACTAGGTATTTCCTTTTTAAGTAAATAACCGAGTTCTAGGGTTTCACTGCAGCAGGAGCAGAAGGAAGGATGTACAAGCCATAGTTAAATATTAAAACTAGCTGCTATTGGAAAAGCGAAGGATTAGCCAGGAATAGCGGCAGCAAGCTAAGGATCTAAAATCCTTTATTATGATGTATGTTCGGTTCGGTGCGGAATATCGTACTACGGAGATTGATTATCGCTAGCAGTCTGAAATGACTGGTTTCGGTGATCGAACCAATAGATGTTGGATCGAAGGAATGCAAACCATGTATCTCCAGCTTCAAGGGTGGCGACATTACTCCTCTCAATGAGATAATGTTTGGCTATCCCTGAGCCCTCCCAGCACAGAGGCAGAGGCTAGCGTTCGCCGCCAGGACATTTAAAGGCCAACGGCAACTTATTTTGCCCCTGCATCGCAGCTCTCCGGTCAATATAAAGGGTTGATTTCCTGATTTATTTCTTTTGGTTGGCCTCACTCATGATGTATATTGTATATTGGTTGGAAGGCTGCTAATTGGGGCTATCAAGATACTGCGTGCGAACGTATCCTATCCCTAAGCCCCCCGAACAGTGGTAGATGTATATGTTTCAGAACTTGAAATTTTATATCATACAAGAGGCTATGACAGCACAGTATGTTTGCGACAGCACTAAAGTCTCCAACAACTGGTAAAAAGTCACGACGGTCAACGAGTCCAAGAGCTATAGAACTCAGAAGGTGGGTAATAAGCATTTCTAGCTCACCAATCAAGTTTATCAATTCATTACACAAAGCTGTTTTGCACAGCGCTAAATAAGAGTACAGATTTCAAAACAGAATAGCACAGCGTAATCACCGTACGCGTCGTATCTACCAATTCTCTATTTAAACCAGAATAGATGATTTTACTAATCTTTCGATTCATCATAGGCAGAAAAATTCGGGAAGCCAGTCAGGCACGCCAAACAGACGGCAAGTCTATATCGGAAGAGACCCACAACGAGAATCAGAAAACTGGTAAAAGCAGGAGCTTTGACGCGCATGGTCTTTCTCAGCAGCAAATATCAGTAGATTCCAACTCTGATCATTCAGTGGAATTAGGGAACACCAAGTCCCCAACTTTCGCGCCATCCTATCCGAATTCTCCTCCCTTCGGCCCGCCAGCCAGCAAACTTGAGAAAATGATCATGGCAGAGGATATGCAAGCTCAGCAGGAGCAAAACATGTCTTATATGGACTTAATGAACATCGTGTCGGAAAATGAGAACCGCATGTCAACATCAAACTTCACAACTCAAAACTGCACCTGTAATGCTGCAACAGGCCCTTGCTTCAACCACCTTGAGAAGATACGCACTCAACTGTTAACAGAGCTGAGTTCCCCTCTGCATTTACATGAACAGCATCAGCAAAATCAACAGCATCAGCAAAATCAACAGCATCAGCAAAATCAACAGCATCAGCAAAATCAACAGCATCAACAACACCAATATCAACAGCATGCTAGGCATCATGCTTCCAATTCCAACATAACAAAATCATATACACTGCCTCTGTCACCAACCAGTAATTACAGCCATTCTGCATCAAGGTGCGTGATTACTGTATAGCCTACCATGCCCTGGTACTCCTTTTTAAAATCTTGAAATTTCTGTGAATTAGAAGGGGGTGCCCGCCCACACCGTATTGTTCTCGTTTGGCTGTTCCGTTGTATATTCTATCAAATATATGCCGCTGTTCCTCAAGCTAACACCCCTTACTCTCATCTAGTGAGTCAAGTCAACAACCTCTTTACATCCCCAACGTAAGCACCCGCATGGAACAACCACCACAGTCACCTTCAACCACATCAAAAAGCAGTGAATTCTCTTTTAACATGCGCAACCGCATGTCCTTGCCGCGAGATTTCTCCCTTACAACACTAGAAGATGTATCACCAGAACCGTTGTCGACGAAGGACAGGACAAGGGCATCTCTCCCATCTGCGGCGGAAAACACACGTCGATTCAGCATTGTCCTCGAAGCGATGTCAACCGCAGGGTTTCGCGACTTTGATCGAATGGCACTAGAATATTATACTGCTATATTTGAAGTGGGCAGCTTTCCTGCCATGGCACAATGCGCTAGCCGCAGTCGTCGTATGAAGGCGATGTTACAGGAACTGCAGGAAAGCAGTGGCAAATGGCCACGGTGGGAGTCTCGAGGGCTCCACGAGAGTGTGTCGCAAGCAACCGGTAAGTTCGACTTTTATCGCATCTTAGATGTTAAATTAACGAAAATTGTTCAGTTTCTCTCTGCTTGAAGGAGATAGAGCGCCTAAACAAAGTTCAAATGCCTAGCCAATCACTCCAAAGCGAGCCTGCAAATCTCATCACTGCCCTCGAGTGCCTGCTAGAGTCTGGCGGGCAAGGCAACCAAAGTATATTGGAAGAACTGAAAATATCTGGAAAATTTGAAGCTTCTCTGGACGAGGTAAGTGAAAAGAGCAGTATTTGGTGTGCATTTAATTAATACGATTGTAAGATGCCAATTCTCTGGTCTCTTCTTACTGAGCTTACTGGGCCTCAGAGCTTGTATTGCGATAGGATAGCAAGGATCGTGATGGTGGTCCTTCTTTATGCGAGACTTACGTGACACGAATAGTGAATCAAATTGCAAAGCAGCGCTTTTGTCCCATCAAGCTATTTGGGCCAGAGGATGATATGTGATCTCGAATTTATATTAAGCTTCGGAGCTACCTGCGATTTGTAAAAAAGCTGCTAGCTAGCCGGTTGAACTTTTGGCTTGCTACGCAAGTCAAAAATAGATTGTTAGTATAAATATGTAAAAGATAGAATTTAAACAAGTTGAATAATATTATAGAAACTATGGAAGGGATGCATTGATATACAGCGGTGGATTCTATAATTCAAGACTACGTGCGTCTGTAAGTTCAAGTGTTCAGAATTCAATTCCTGCGTCCACACCGATCGTTGCAGCTAGAGGACATTGATAATCCATAGAGTCATTCTCAAAAGCTCAAGAGCGGACAGCTTCATACATAGAGTTATATATTCAAGGAATTAAGCGAGAACCTGCGTTGTGCGGTGGCAACTAGCTAATTTATATTGCTAATAAAGTTTAATGCTTGCTCAAGCCATGAAGATCGTGCTTAGGGAACTTATTTAATAATTCTGAACTCCATTCCTTTTAGCTGGCATCACTGTTATGCATTTTAGTCACTACTCCATACCTGCTCAAGTTTAATGCGGATAAAATCACGATAGCACCGCAGACACAATAGTCCGCTTAGTATAACGCAAGACCTTCGTTATCGTAATTAAGGAGCAGAACAATAGCATATAATTCGTCCAAGTAGACTTAGTGTACCCAATGCGTGTCGTCAGTCACACAGTGGTTATTTTAAATATCCAAGCCTTCATTATAGGAAAGAAAGGCACTGGACCTGTCTCGTAGAAATCTAAACCCAGCCCACTCGCCCCGCTAAGACAAACAGGCAACGCCAGCCTCCTCGGTAGTCTTTAATATCGTCTACTTGAACCGCGTTTTCCCATGCATCAGACCAGCAGGCCGGATCAGGCCAGAGATAAGATTACTTGAACAACATAAAAATAAATCAGTGCAGTCATATCTGTGCTTTTGGCGTGATCAACGGCAGCAATTTCATCAGTGTCGCTTTCCAGTGAGGCTCGCTGCTAGATTTCACGCTCGCGACCTGCATGAGAGATAATTGCTGAAAGCGAGAAATTATTTCTTTGAACGCGGTGAATTGTCTATCAATGCAAAGAAACATTTCCACCACAACTTCCTTTTGGAGTTGCCAATTATTTTCAGTAATTAACTCTTCTAAAACTTGATGACACAAGCTTAGATCTGGCACCGCGTAGATAATCAGGACATCTGTCTCTGGGCGGCAACGGACTAGACAAGACTTTTGGTGCCTTGTTGCCATAGACATTGATGCACTATGAGCTTGTATACCTAAAAGACCATATGAGAGAGACTCAGGGCAAGCAAGGCTGAGACTGGTCATTGCAGAAGAGGAATTTGGCTCCTCAGGACTGGAGATTATATCAGTGGACGCGAAATAGTCATCGGCCATGCAGTCGGATGTCCAGTTTGCCAGGCCATTGCCGTATCGGAATTTCGGACAACTACCGTGGAGGCCACAAAATCTCATCATAGTGGCGAAACAGGAATGCAGAGTTACGTGTGGTTGGGTATGTATCTCCACGTGAATAATTCGGTCTATAGTCGGTTGGTGGACAGTAATTTGTCCCTTAATTCAGTGGGAAGTTCCTTAAATCGAGGGAATTGCGAGCTTTGAATTGACTTGGAATTTAGATAGCCACCTGAAGGTGTATTGCTTAGTCCAGACAGATTTTATAGATTTTTATCGTTAAATTCAGGGTGAGAAGCAGACTGAGGCCATCTAAAACACTGACACTTTTATCACTCACGTGAGAGTAGTAGCAGATTGGTTTCTCTATAGTGATCGCGTTTTAGGCCGGAGCCATTTAACTCTATTATCTGGGCTATGCAAGCATTTCGTAAGATGGCTGAGTATACAATCCCGATTCTCTCAGGCCTCTTACGCGAGACAGTAGGTTGAGTATCGGTGAGCTTCAGTTGGCACTAACGAGATTGTCATCTACAAACGCTTTATCCCTTTGAAGCCGCTAAGGTGACCCTCCTCTGTAATAGACCCACAACACCCCTGTCAGTAGTATATATATTTTGATACTAATATAATAAACACTCAATATTGGTTCTAAGGTACGCTAAAATAGATCGCGAAGAACTAGTCACAATTAATAAATTTAATAGCCAACTTCTTATATAGAATAAACACTCTTGCTATAAGCAATCTATTAATAGTATATATTGGCTAGTCTTTAAGCTTAAGCTTTTATAAAGATAGTAATTTCAATCTCTATAAATTAAATAATCCAATCTTATTATCTATATATTGTCTTTAATATTGCTATTATTCTTTTAGCTTTTTATATAGATTTCTTTAATAAATAATTAAATAAAATATATATTTTTACTATATTTATTAAAGTAATTAATAAACTTTAATATAGTCTTTTTTATTATCTATATTAATAATAAGTTATTTTCTTTAGTTTTGTAATTAATGATATTCTCTATATTTTATAAATTAAATAATATAGTAATATAATTTATTAATAATATCTATATATATTATAGACTAGGCTATAAGCCTAGCCTAGCTACAGTTGATAGAAAGGCTCTATATAGCTAATTGAATAAATATCGAATGATCTATTCAATTTGTATTCTTTTGTTCCTTTATAATGCAATTAGCTAGCACTAATTGTATAGAAGCTAGCACTAATTGTATAGAAGGCTGTAGTGTAGCTATTACTTTAGCCCTTCTAGAGCCGAGTCCTTCACAATATATATAATAAACTAGAGCTATTATAGTAAACATTTTAATTAAATAATAAATTTATAGCTATTTTATAGTATAATAATATTAATTAAGAAAATTAATTTTATTGCTTAGCTTATTAAAGTCTATAAATTAATGGTTTAGTTATAAAGTTAAAATTAAGTATTATTGAAAGAAATAAAAAAAATAGCAATTTAAAATAAAATAGAGATATAATATATATATAATAGCTATTTATAAAGATCTAAAGTATTGATACTTTAGTTATTAGCCAATTTACTAATAAATTAATATGCTTTTTATATTTTTCATTTTAATTACCTATAATCCCTGTCTATTATATAGGAGGTCACTTTAGCGGCTTTAAAGGGAATAAGTGACAATGGGTGGCAATGCATGGTAGTTCGCCACTTGCTAGAGGATATACAAGTAAGCGGGCCTCACATGAAATCCACCAATAAATGCGCCTGTTTTGGAGGAATTTCTTATTGGCTACCCCATAAGAAGTAATTGGATCTTGGAAGTTCCACGCGTAGTTCATATACTCAAAAGGAAGAAGCGTGCCGCGAGTGGTTGCATCGCTTTTAATCTGGTCCAAGACGTCCTCGAGTGTACTGATAACAAGGTCGTCATCTACGGAGTACCTTCCCTCTAATCCCTGGTCCAGCAACTCGACCATGTAAGGTTCTCGCTCACCTAAGCCAAGCGCTGCTTCCTGAAACACGTTCAAGTCATCTCTAGTCTGAAGTACCACGACGAACGAGACGTGAAGTCAAAATACAAAAGAAAACAGACTGCAGTATTCGTGAATTCGCTTAGACTCTTGTGACGATATAAGCCATAATTCTACCGACAACTATAGCGTTCGCTATTTTTATTACAGTTATAAGCCCTTCATGCTTCTTTTAGCGCAATTAATTAAGATGAGCTTATAGTTGCTTACAATTACCTTAGGCCGCGCAGGTTTGAGCCCTGCGTGTTGCACCACTTTTAGGATATATAGAAAATCTAGTGAAAACAGCTTCAGTTCACTCAGATCCTCGAGATGTATAGGTCTTCCTAAACTGGGGGGGTGTGTGACGATATAAGCCATAATTCTACCGACAACTGTAGCGTTCGCTATTTTTGTCACAACTCTGCTATATTGACTCTGTAAGGAAGAAGAAAAGGCACTAAACTTTGATCCAATATATTAAGAATGATGCTATCGTTTAGTAGATTTTTAGAATTCCAGATATCCAAATCCATTGAAGGACAAGTAATTCCTTACTACTATATGCTAAGAATCCTAAGTTGTTGTAGCGCTTAGCAGCCCATCTTGAATGCGGTTCGCCCGGAGCAAAAAGATTAGACATTAGAAGGAGATATGAACGGCAGTAGAAAAGAAATGCGACAGACTTTCTCAACATAGCACACAATGGCTAGCGCGGTAGGCCATGTTGCTGTGGCCAACAACAAGAGGGACTAGATCTATTACCCAATCTCGATGAAAATCTCGACATTAACCCTCTCCATTGTTAGACAGCATTTTTTACCAATGATATAAGGATACAGAACTCAAAGAACTCATTAAGCCATGGCCTCAGCCTCGACGTCAGCCTCCAGAACCTTCTGTATTTGCGCCCACCTCCCTTTAACACGATATCCACACATCCAGTAGTTACCCTTCGAGTCCTTACCCATGAATAAGAAGCCCTCTCCGAACTGGAAGGGCATCTGGCTGTGGTTGATGTACGACGGCAGACACGGCACGCTGCGTGGACTGGCGGCAGCGGCGGAAAAGTCTGTGTTGAAGAGGTCGGATCGGGTCCAATTGGAGAAACTGACTTGGTGAGTCCGGCTTGAGCCAAAGAATATAGGCAACGCAATGGGCTGCTGCCGGAACATAGACCAGTAGGCCTCGATCTGTTCGCGCGACCGCTGCGCATTGATGGCTTCTCGAATCCGTGCTGCAGTGTAGCTGAGCGGTTTGGTGAGGATGTCACTGGCCTGTAGCAGCACGTTCATGAAGCCGAAGCAGTTTGCTACGTACGGCTGATCGCTGGGTAGGAGGTCGACCTTGAGTGATTTTCTCATCGAACCTGTCAACTGAATTGTAACGGGCGTGTCCGAATTCGATGGAAGATGACACAAGGCTAGTCGGGTGCACCAGGCGGTGAGAATGTCATTTTCAGTCAGAAAGGGTTTCTCACCCGGCACGGCCTGGGCTCTGAGCTCTTCCATGGCGGAGTTGAACATGTTATCTACGTAGGCGCCAGGCAGACAGACCATGCGGTTTTCCTTGGCGCGGAATGTCAGATCGCCAAGGTTGTTAAAGACCCAACCTGCCATTGCGCCATTGGACATGCGCTCTTTCTCGAGTACGTGTGGCTCAGTAGGATGCTTGCCGAGTTCGGCGCAGGGGTCGCTGTCGAAGCCAGATTGTGGAACGACCTCATCATCGCGTCCCTCAAGCATCAAGATCCAGTTCTCCATGACAGCCTTGTTGCCCAGCGTGTCGCAAGCGACATGCAGCCAGTGTAGCGTCACGAGTGTTGAGTCCGTAAAAGAGACGATATGGAGGCCGAACATGGGCCG
The DNA here is from genome assembly GCA_015266385.1 of Trichoderma oligosporum. Taxonomy (NCBI): domain Eukaryota; kingdom Fungi; phylum Ascomycota; class Sordariomycetes; order Hypocreales; family Hypocreaceae; genus Trichoderma; species Trichoderma oligosporum. The sequence goes on along the minus strand of JACBYL010000043.1, from coordinate 6,889 downwards.
GTCTGAGTATAGGTAGTCGTCGACGACAGAAGGACAGCCGGGACCTTTAGACAGGGGCAAGAATTCATCAGGATCTGCAACAATTGTAGCATTGCCTTTGGCCGTTGGCATGGGGAGCTTGCTCGCTAACGGATGGTCTTCCCTCCTCATGTCATGTATACTGTGAGTGTAGGCGATAGCCGGCCGCTCGTGGGAGAAAACAGCTGGTACGTGATAGTCAAATCCTCCCTTGACCTGGTCATGGTCAAATACTGCCTTCTATTGTCGCACACAGTTCGATGCGAGCCTACATGGCAAGAAAAACCTACATTGCTTCGGAGCCGGGCTCCCATTTTTCCCCAGCCTGGTTTTTGCACTAACCGATCGAGGGCATTGTGAAGCTTCTGAGGATCAAGAACTTCATTGTAAACCATCAAGTTGTAAAGAACAATTCTCGTCATCAACGGGTTATTGTCCAGGAAACCCAAAGGGATGACCTTATCGCTCTCCACGCGAGGGGGGTTGGCCCGTCTAAAGATGCTCATGTTGACTGGCCGTAGTGTTGAGGTTGTCACAAGGAGCTTCCTGATGTTAGTACTCGTAAATCAAACGACGTAACGTAAGTCCCTGCGTTGCGAAAGAGCGATGTGCTTGTTAAGTAACCGGTTCGATAAAATAGCTTGTTGTCTCGTCGATATTTATAAGTGTGATATGAAAATAAAAAGATATAAATACGAAGATAGTTTAATTGAAAAAAAAAAAAAAAAAAAAAAAAAAAAAAAAAAAAAAAAAAAAAAAAAAAAACAAAAAAAAAAAAAAAAAAAAAAAAAAAAAAAAAAAAAAAGTAACATAAGCTTACAAAGTGTACGGAGTAACTCTACAAAAACAAAGATATAACCATACAAAAGCATTAATGCTGTACTATAACCTATATATAATTATTGAAATGCTATATCAACCCCTTGGCTATAAGCTTCCTATACCTGTATGTAATACTTTGTATAAGTAAAGTATTAGGTATACCTGTGCATGCAGTGGAAAGAGAAATAGTGAACCGAAAATCCACTTTTGTATATGAATTGGGTAAAAGTGTGTCACTCTGTTTTCTCACAACCCTTGCCGTGCCAGGGCTCACTGAATCTTGTTGGCGGGGCTTTTACCCTTTTGAACTGGCGGTGTGGAACCAACTTACAGTAGTTAATGCGAGCTTCGAATTGGACCACCCCTTAATGCTGACAGCCGTTATGTGACAGATTCCTCGCTTAGTAGCTAGTTTATTTCTAATTTGATATACTATAAATACATTTAATACTCCGTATCCATTACTTACTCCTCTACGGAGTACAAACACCAAATCATGGTAGAGGAGAGAGGAAGTTTACTCGTACTAGAACTTCAGACCTAGAACTGGGGGCCTGATATCGATTGCTCGATTGAAAAAACAATACCCTTGTATATGGTCCTTACCAAAATCAGCGGAATAGAAAAGGGGGGCCGTGTGTCCTTGTAACCCTGCCTTTCTTGCGTCTCCCCAGCTAACTCCTTTACTAACCCGGTATCTTCTTCTAGCCCTGTAAAAAGCAGGATCCAACAACGCTCTAACACGAGGCGTACAAGTATATACGAGTAATAAATTTTGTGACAAAAATTTTCTCCTGAATAGAGCAAGGTTCTCGCGAACTATGTAAGATATATGGAACCCCGCTTATCACGGCAAAGAGTAAGAGAAGATTAAAGTTATAAAGATAAACCTATACTATTTAATATATCACTAAATAAAGCTTACTATAAATTCAGTTTTAAATTAGTTAAATAATTTATTTCTAATATTGTATATACTATAATAAGAAAAAATAAAATAAATATACTATTTACTTATTTTACTCTTGAATAAAGCTATAAAATATTATAGAGTATAGAATATAGAATAGAAATTTATCTGAATGTTTTTAATAACTTAATTATGAAATACTTACTATAATAAAGTTATTTAATATATATAAAGTATAAAAATTTAGCTAAAAGTTATTTCCCTAAAATTAAGAATAATATCTATAAATAGCTAGATTATTTTATATAACTATTATAAAATAAATGCTAGAATAGTTAATATTTTCGGTTATCAATTATTATTTTTAGTCACTTTCTGGTCAATGTATATACAAAATAGCGATGTATTGGTTAAGTGTAGTCTATTAGGGCTCTAAACTTCTCTTTGTATCTAAAAGGCTCTTCAAACTATATCTTTATGTACTCTATTTAGACTATCTCTCTTTCTATAGTTATGAGTCCATGAAGTTATAGCTTTATAATCAAAGCCTATATCTATCTTCTCACTATTGGAACTGCTTCTTGTTAGACAAACTTTCAAAAACAAGTTTTTGGAAACAAGTAGTATATGTAATCCAAAACTACAAATAGTGGGTTTTAGTATAATAAACAAGGGTACTTAACAAAGCCATGGTTTTTGAAACCGGGGTATGTGTCGAAATTGAAATACTATACCTTTATAAAAGGAATGTATACTTTTTGTGTAAGCACGGGTCCGCTTTTTTTCCAACAGGTTGATCCTTTACTCCGTATAAAACATGATTACACTTATTAGCCTAATGTTTTCCCTGTTTGCATGACAGTACACACTGTATTAGGTTATGCGGGAACGGCTCCATCCCTTTAAAGGTGCGGAGGTAACATGCTATGTCACAGTCCCATATTATCCTTGAAGATACTCAATACCTACAAAGACCTACAGCATCAACCGATTTTCGCTGCCTACGATGTAACACTCTGTATATTACATCAAAGCAGGAACTTCCATTGCTACCTAATTTGTATGTGAAGTTGATGTACCTTAATTACTATGCGATGGTATTGGCTGCGATCCCTGTTTGCTACAGAGCATGTTACTTCCACGGCTCCAAAGGGATAGAAACAGAGATAGCACAATACTTGTACTTACGTGTACGGAGTATTGTTGCAGGTTTTCCCCGGAAGCGCTTCCGGACCAGGGGTTGGGAGCTTTTGATGAGCGTCGCGGATCATTCCTTGATGAGAAGCTTTTTTTTCATGGTACCATGGCGGGAACTAGGATTGACTGAGCCGTTAAAAACCAAAAACTTCGGGGTTTTTGTTATAAGTAATGCAAAGATGCTTCTGATCGTGAATAGTCGGCCACCATCCTTAATTGCTTCCCCTCGATCCAAGGAAGCCGCCTTTTCGAGCTTCAAGTCGCTATGTCGGCGTATATTCCTTACACCCCGGAATTCGATGGCCTCACGGGAGAGCAGATCCAAAAAATCGCTGACTCTCAGCCGCCAATAAAGCCCTCCGGGGCCGGCATCGCCATCCAGGGTATTATCTACACGACTGCAGTCTTGTGCACCATCGTGTTCAGTCTTCGTGTATGGGTGCGAATCATTCGACGAGAGCAGGGACGTGCGATAGGCATCGATGACTATCTGGCCGTTGGAGGTTTTGTATGACTACCTAAGTAAGGGCCTTATACGCGGTGGGCGCTCGCTGACGCAATATTCTTCCACTGCAGGTCTCGTATCTTCCTGCCTGTGCCCTCGGCATCGCAGGCACGTACTACGGAGTTGGTGCTCCGGACAGGGTCGCCAATCCATTTATAAAGATCCGAGCCAAGGAGTTACAGCTGTTGTACGAGCTGGTTTACTTCGCATCTTCAGTACTCACCAAGATTTCCATTGCCTTTACCATATTGAGGATATGTACAATGAAACGCTACAAATATGCTCTTTATGGCTCAAGTAAGTATCTCTCGACGATGTGGTAGATCAGATTTGCCTATCCAATCAATGCTAATAGCTCTCGACAGTGGGAGCCATGGGCCTCACAGGATTTGGCGCCCTTATATTTCTCTTCGCCGACTGCAAGCCATTTGCAACAAGATGGAATCCAAAACTGTTCGTATAGCCTACTTATTCACTGCTTCATAGGAATTCACATATAACTTACTCGATAATTAGGGGACATTGCTGGGCTCCTGCGCCAAACGGTTGGTTCACCATGAGCTACATCGGAACATCTGTCCAGGTCACTACAGACTGGATTGTCGCCATCACGCCCTTCTTCGTTGTGCGTAACCTGCAGATGGATCAGAGAAAGAAGATGTCAGTCATTGCGATTCTCGGGCTGGGTGTAATCGCCAGTTTTGCAGCAATCATGCGTATCGCCAACTATCCCAAGACAGATGAGAGATACTACCCGAAGGACAACCTAGGTGAGTACATTTCATCTTCTAACCACCTATTATAATCTAATTGCTAAACGGTATCTACAGTCAAGGAAGCCCAGCTCGTCATCTGGTCGCACCTCGAGGGCAGCTTTGGAACTATTGCCTGCAATTTGCCGCCTCTGAAACAGCTCTTCAAATCCTTCTACAAGTCATCGACTGGAAGATCAGGAGACCGGTCTGCACACTTATCAATTGGAGGAGGACGCGGGACACATCTAGGCAACCTAACGCCTCAAGGCAAATCGCACACCACGGCTTCGACCCGCAACACGTGGAACAGGATCTCGGAGGACGACGATGACTCTAGTAAGCACCATATCATTCGGCAAACCGAAGTCCGGATTGAGACTAGCAGTATCAACCCTAAGGATGACCGGCATGATTGGGAGACAGAGGTGAAGACCATAGTATAATCAACGCTCTTGAACTACTGCATTTACACTATAAATCTAGCTTTATATTAACTAAGTATTTTAATTTTAGTATTCCCTAATAAATTAATATTTATAGATTAATAAAAGTATTGTGATAAGCGTGGCTCTCCTATATTATAGAATAGAATTCCCAAGTAATAAACTGTAATAGGATAGCGGTTATAAGCTATTGTAAGGGGCAATGCCAGCACAAAGTGCTAGCATTGGCGAATCTTTTGATTATTGGCTCAATTAGCACCCTTTCTAATTGCTGTTACACAAACTATCTCTTTGAAGATCTTAAGGCATCTTCCAGGTAGATCTACAACTAAGTAATCAATTAAACACTAGAATATAAAAGATACATGATTTCTCTATTAATTTAGCTTATAATAAAAGTACTAGCAATTTTTCTAAGTATAAATAGCTATATAGCATTTATTGCATGTTTAGGAAGTTATATATCTATATTAGGTTCAATTTTCGTGGATCTACTACAATACTTATCTTCGTGACTTTATTTCCTTAATGCATTTACCTTTATAGCTAAGGCAAGGCCTGTGTTTCTTTTAATTAATATAATTATACTATAATGTATATATATATATATATATCTAGCTTGAAATCTCTATCTTAATATATCTTTATTACTATATTATTGAAAAATATAATAAATTAAGTATATATATTAATTGATTTAGCTTTAATACTATCTTTAAGAAAGCATACTATAAAGTTAAATAAAATAGCTATTTATAAAAGCAATATTAAGAAAGAATAACTATACTATTGTATAACAAACCGAGTTTCTATAGTAATCTAGGGTTAGCTATTCCTAATACTCAAGCTAGTAATACTAGTTCTATATTAGCGAATCGATTATATTAATATTATAAAGCTTGGCTATACTTAATATAATATTAATAACTAAAGATCTATTATATTGCATTAATAGCTTTATTTATAGCTTTAATATACTTTTTTTATATTTTTAAATAAAAAAAGAGCTTTTTTATAATTTCTTTTATAATTTATTTTATTTATATAATCTATAGAGTAGGTTATTATAATTTTGCTATCTCTTTAAGATTGCTAGATCTTACAATATTCTATTATAAACTTTATTATAGTATTTCTCTATAAAAAATAGATCTATTAAAAAAACTAGATCTAGAATTGGTTTATTATATCTTTTTAATTTATTTATATAATTTCTATTACGACCCAATATCTTATGGTTACAACGGATCGGTACGTACCACGGATTAAGTATGGACCGATCAGCCAATAAGAACCAGGTTGATAAGAGCTAACTATCAATCTAGATCGACCTAGATGTAAGTTAATAAAAGTCAACCGTCGACTAGCGTTAACTATAAGATAGCAATTGGATATATAAGACTTAGAATAATACGCTTATTATATAGTTTAGATAGATAGTTATTAATATAGCATTAAGATTAGAATGCCTACTGCCTCTCTACTAGCTATATAATTAAGTATTGCTTAATATACAATTTATTCTTCTTATTAATATAAATCTATATAAGGCTTATTACTTTAAGAATTTACTCTATATTAATCTATAAAGATTAAAATATTATATATTAATAACTTTTATTTAAAAGAATACTTTATATACTTTAAGTAATAATAAAATAGCTAATAAATAAAAAACCTTAAGCACTACTTAAGGATTATTTAATTAAGATATAATTAATAAATGCCTTTAAGTATTTAAAGTTAAAAATACTTAACTTAAAACCTAAATATAATACCTAAAGGCAATTAAGCTTAAAGAATCTAAACTCTTTATTAAAAAACCTAAAATACTTAAACCTTTTTTTATAAAACTTTAAATCTATTATAAATTTAAATCTATTAAGTTTTAAATTAACTTTATTAAAGTCTTATATATTGCAACTTATTATAAAGAAGCATTATAATAATAGCTTAAATCTAAAGTTAAAAGCTACTTTATAGATTTTAGATTTATATTTAATAATAAAAGAGAAATAATTAAAGAATATTTAAAATTTAAAAATATATTAAAATCTATTTATAAATATATTAATAAAATAAAAAGTAATTTAAAAAATATTAAACTTTAAATAAACTAAATCTACTTTAATTTATAGATCTTTATTTATATAAACCTTATTAATCTTTAATTAAAATATATAATCTTTTATAGAATATTTTTATTAAAGATTTAAAAAGGAAGTTAAAGATAAACTTT